>JAMKCH010045356.1:0-54286 GCA_023653785.1 Ophioderma brevispina | reverse complement strand
TGTTCGTTTTTTGTGTTAATACTATTTTATAATTTTATTTTTCTTAATGGATGGTAAATTATCAGAGTTTGTGTTCATTTATTTGCGTTAAGAAGGTAAAAGATTAAAATATATTAAAGTAATTGGTGGGTATGGAAATTTAGAATGATTTCATTTTCACCCTTGTGTTCCAGTACCGAAAGTTTTATAATGCGACAAACACCATGAAATAGGCGGCGTGGTTAATTTGACATAATTCCTTGCATTTCCTGCGTGATTAGCTGAAAATGACTTTAAAAAATTGACTTCGAAAATCTCGTCACGATATTATTTTACTCGGCACCTTCTATGAAGGATACTTTAAAGACCAAAAATACGATTACGTACTGATAGTACTGATTAACAAAGGTTGTCCCATTCCCAAAAACACCGTATTAAAATAGCTATCAGCTGGGCTGCGCCGCCTTAGTCGGCCGCTGCATGGAGTAAAACCCACATCTTCTTCGCAGTCCGAAGCTGTGTTGGTATCAGTCCAAATTCAGCTAGGCAGCCAATCATGAGCAACTCTGCAGTCTTGCGCTGTCGCCGGTGTCGGCGCCGCTGGCACAGGCAACAGCCACAGCTCCACACCCGGTAAGAGAAATACGACGTCATACTAACGTCATGTCACAGGTAGGTAAACAAAAATCCCAACTTATTTTTTTTTTATAAAACAACCCGGGAAACCAAAATTAACCGAAATCGTACAAATCAAGCTCAATCTAAATTAAAACTCGAACCTTCATGGGTTTAAACAAAACCCAACTTTATTGAAAAAACAAACAACGGGAGAAGGCCAAAATTAAACAAATCGTAAAAATCAACATCTAAATTTAATTTACCTATTTCCCTCAAGGCCCACTTGATAAGCACGCACAAAGAAACAAAAAGTAAAACTCCTGAAGTTCTGGGAGTGTTGCCGCTGTCGCCGCTTGTCGCCGTGCCCGGAAAACCATAGCTTCATCACACTCGATGTAACGTCATAACAACAATCGCTTTAATTTAAAAAAAAAAACCCTACGGGACCTGCCAAATAGCCCAATAGTGTAAAAATCAGCTCAAAATATACAAATTAGGCAAAAAAGAAAACAATCTAAATTAAAAATTCGAACGTTCATGGTTACAACGGAAAATGCAAAATTGCCCAATTAAAAAAAATACCAAATCGGAAAAATCAAAACATCTAATTTAAAATTTATCTATTTCTTCCCCAGGCCCACCACTTGATAAGCACCCAGAACACAAATGTAAACTCTGAAGGTCGGGGTGGTTGCCGCCTTGTTCAGCCGCTGTCGCCGTTGCCCGTTACAACCATAGCTTCCCCTCGATTATATACGTCATTAACGGGAAAAAAAAAAAACACCCCCCCCCAAAAATCGCTTTATTTAAAATAAAATCGGGAAAATGCCAAAAATAGTCCAAATTAGTTAAAAATCAAGCTCAAAATAGAATACAAAGCAACTCAATCTAAATTCAATATCGAACGTTCATGGTTAAACGGGAAAAGGCCAAAAATAGCGAAAAGTATCGGGAAAAGGCCAAATTAGTAGAAATCCAAGCTAAAAATATAACAAATCGAAGCTAAATAATAGAAAAATCAGCTCAATCTAAATTTAAACTCGAACGTTCGTCGTTTTAAAACACTTTATTGAAAAAAACAACGGGAATGCCAAATCGTAAAAGCAACTAAAATTAAACTCAAATGTTCATGGTTTCTTATCATGTTCATAATTTAAATTACACGTAACAATTTTATTATTGTTCTTATTCGACAACGAACCACCCAGTACAAGCTTCGCGCCGGGGTGTCGGCCGTTGTGCCTGGGTTTTTTAAAAGTTTGGCTTCGCGCTGTCGCCGTTGCTGGGTTTTTTAAAAGGTTTTGGCTTCGGCTGCTGATAATGTGGTGGGTATTCTAAAGTTTTGCCCGGACGTTGTAGTCATTACTGCCCGTAAGGACACTTAACTACAAACACGTATTGAATGGAGAATCGTATCTTGGACACTGACTGCCGTTTTTCTGTTACTTCTTCACTTGGAAAAGTAACGTATGAAATTCTACAGACTTATCCTTCCCTTTTAAGCTATTTCTGAAATTGTAAATATTTTTGACTATTCGGGTGGATCTCTGATAGGTGTTTACTGTTGGTATTTTCTACAAACAATTTGGGCAAACTTCTTTGGCACAAAAAGGGATACCACTCACATGCACATTTCAATACATTAGCTATCATGTAAGGTAATTTATTGCGATGATTCAGTAAAATGAGTAGTGTCCATTTTTTAAAATTGCCCTCCTACTGCACTTCGCATACTAGCTATACACCCTACTTCCAACTTTTTCTGTGCAGAGGTGTCCACACCCACACCCCGAACACTTTTTTCGTAATTTTGGTGTTGCGCTGCAGAATTCAGCTTACATATACAATCCGCGTTTTTTTTTACCAACCTTTTGATATAGGACAGTTTATTTACAGATGTTAAGGAAAAGCTGTAAAGAAAGCTGCCCTGTCTGATACTTCTCATACGATCTATTGTATATATCTACTTCCTACGCGTTGCCCTGGATCCCCGGTAGGTGGTTGAATCCAATGTTTGGTGCCCTTGGCTAGATTTGTACTATACTGTTCAAAAGTATTCTCCAAAATAATTTTGTTGTAGTCAATATTACTACAATGTTATAGTAAATAGATGAACAAATAAAAGCCCCCTTAAGTAGAAATTACACCGCTTTTGCCATCCTGTAAAGGTTATGGGCCATATTGTTTGTTTCTTCCATATTTATACTACACAAATAAAATTAGGTTCGAATACTTTACTTTACAGCTCTTTAACTGACACGACTATGAAGTTGCTTAGAGCACTATCCAGTGATTTCGTAATCAGAAAAGTAACAAGAAAAACAGGTACTCCTACTACCCTGGCAAATAATAAGACCAGAAGAAACCTAATAAGGACAAATCGTAAATTTTAGCATTACGTCCGTATGCCACTCTACTACAACACGTATTGAATGGAGAATCTCTCTGGAACAATGCCGTGTTTCTTCCTTTTCTGTCAATTCTATCCAGCTGGAAAAGGTAACTTAGAGAAATTCTACAGACTTAATCTTCATTTCACTTTTAAGGCAATTCTATAGCTATGTTGTAAATATGTTACTCTGTTCAGGTGTAACACTGATGGTGTCTTTAACTGGTGGTATTTTTCTACAAACATTTGGGCAAATTCTTTGGTACAGAGAAAGGGCTACCATGCACATTTCAGTACAATTACTATCATGTAGGCAATTAGTTCAATGATAGCACGTAAAATGAGAAAAGTGCCATTTTAAAAAAAAGCCCTTCTATCACTACTTTTCTCAATACTCATATGCCTATCCTCTCCCAAAAACTACCTAAAGACCTCACCCCTACCTAACCCTGACCTCACCCTACCTACCACTGACCTACTTTTAACTTTTTTGTGGCGAGGTCCACATCGAACAATTTTTTTTCTTAGTTTTTGTGCTGCATCATTTCAGCTACATATACATCCGCGGTTTGTTTTGTTACCAAACTTTGTGAATAAGTGGACATTTATTTACAAAACTTTAGTAAAAGCTGCCTTCTGAAATACTACTTCTTTGAGGATAACCTCATTGTTGTCACACAATGGGTTTTGGTACAGGAATTCAGAACAGATCTATTATTATTATAATATCTTGCCTACGCGTTGCCCTGCATCCCCGGGTAGGTGGGTGCATACCTTTTTTGGTGCCCTTGGCTAGATTTGTACTATAACTGTTGGAATAATGTCTCAAAACAACTTTCGTTTACATTTAAATATAACATCGTTAAGTAAATTAGATGGGGCAATAGAAAGCCCATGTCCATTATTATACAACTCTTTTGCCAGACTTGTAAAGGGTTGTGTCCAAATTGTGTTTCTGCCATATTTATACAAATGTAAAATTCGTTCAAATACTTTAAGTGTTTGAAGGACAGTTATTTTTAATATTTTTTCTGTCCACAATGTTTAATTATTTTAATTGCTTTAGTACCAATATGTCCATTATAAATTGCAAACGAATAACCACGCTTTTCGCTTGCAGATCTTTAACACGTACGCGACTATGAGTTGCTTATATAGCTATCCCTCCTTTTCATCATAAGAGAATATCACGGAATGCTTTAATGGGTTGTTAAATATTAGATGAATCTTTCGATGCTGACATAAAACATGATAAATAGGTTAATAGATTTGTTTATACGGAGCGGCATGAGTATTCAAAAAAGATCTTTCACAGCACTGAACGATATCAGACTAAAATAAGACAAGCAACTGGTAATGAATTTGACATTTAAAAATATCGCGCATTATCAAAAAGTGTTTAATATTCTCAATGAAAGGCTGTAACTCAAATTACACTTACAATGCAATGACTGTTATGTTCCCATCTATTAACTTCTTTCAGAAAAACATACAATAATGATTGCTATCACCATTTGGAAGTTCAAAAAAGTCCTTTATCCATAGGTTGTCTTAATTCATTGTTACTATAATGCTGAGTAATCTCTAAGTAGGGCGTAGACGGTCACATCCAAGGTAAATTATTATCCACAAAACACGCGTGGGCAGGGTTAACACGAGTTCTCTTCCTTACAAGAAAAAGTGTTTCCGTACTTTTTTCCTTCTATTTTCCTCCCTTCCTTAAAATTTGAGGTATTTTTCTTCTTCTGGTCACCTATTGTGACAGATTACCATGTTAGCACTTTCTATCAATACATACGCCTACATTCTGTGTGTCTGTCTGGTCTGGCACGGTCATAGTACCTTTCACCCGTAAATGATACTTAAAAATGGTTGATATCAATGATGTTGTTTTTCGACCCAGTGAAAGGATAACGAAGTACAAAACAGATCAAATGATATTCATGAATAATTTTGGATGTTTCTATTTGTGTGAGCTATTCATCAGAATCAGAAGCAGCAAATCAAAATACATTTGCGATAATATTTTTTGTAGTAGGAGGTTTAGATGATATGCGCCAGATGTGTGCTTGCACTTGGAATGTGAAATTGCTTTGTGGTTTTATCTTTCCCTGTAATAAACTCCTATCATATTCTAACAAATGCGAGAAAAAGCCTGCCAGATTGAACAAGGCGCTCTGCCTGAGTTGAACTTATTGGACTTGCTATTGTAGCATGGAACATAGGCCAGTTGAAATTGGAGACCTCAAATTATTAGGTGATTGATAGAGTGAATTCAACATGGTAAGGGTGTTAAAAATCGAGAGGGGGATATGCTCCAATCCGTACATGATTAGGTGTTGTTGATAAGGTAGAAAGATCCTATCAAACTAAAGTCTTAATTTAACCAAATATAATTATGCAAATGAGATATCCATAGGCCGCAAATGGTTGCCATTTTGAAGAATTTTGATGCCGTTCTCTGACCAAAGGTGTACCACATATCAACATAAAACGTGGTGTTTATGATAATTACACAATATGCCTTGTACTGACGATTTTATTTTTTTCCTAATTTATGAAAAGGTTTTGATTAATATTCAAATATGAGACATTACACGAATTTCACAGCTCATAATATTTTTTAATGCTAATAACTAACTCCAATTGGGGTAGACTTTACAAAATAAAAAACGTCAGTAGCAACAGTATCATCTAATGACAACTCTGGTAAATACATTTTATATGAAGAAAGAAAACTGAGATAGTTGTCATCAAAACTGACACTTTGGTCCAAAAATAGAAACGAGAAAATAGGCAAAAATAGGTTTTCGGAAACTTACCGGTCAATTAACATCACCAGTGTTCTGGCAGCATTACAAATTCTTTCCTTAACCTCTATGTAAAAGTAGGGTTGTATTTGCCTGATTCCCTGGTCTGTATAGAACCAAGTGTTCCATTTTTTTTATTTCTGTATGTTTTTTTGGCAAAATATTCGTAACTAAGGTCTAAACTCGTTGCAAGGAACGGAAACTTATTAAAATATGTAATTAGCATTTTTGGATTTTTCATGATTGAAATTACTAAAAACTGGAAAAAACAGAAAATTGATTTCTTTAAGAAACAAACATTTTGATTAGGATCTTTCTACCTTAATTCTCCACATGGTGAAGGTTTTTTTTTTAATTTTTAGGGTGGGGAGATGCTTCCATTCCTCGCATGATTTGATTTCCCTGCCTAATATGATCTGTGACATTAATGTTGTACAGCCTGGTGAACCAATGATGAGGTGGTATAGAGCGCCTTCACTCTAAATTTTGCAACGTAATGTAGTTATATACAAATGGTGACCCATTGTTTTACACTCTAAATTATATTATGTATCCAAAAGAACTTTCAATAAACCTTTTTAACAAACAAGTGCTTATATGGACATTAATATCGCATAAAACGGCCTTAGTTGTTCATCGCATGACGGGAAAACGCCTGTAACTTGTTCACAGACCGGATTTTCAAATTTTTTATAGCAAATAATATAGTTATAGTTTATTAGGATCTCACTTTTATATCAGTGGCACTCATCATACGGATGGTGCGTACGCAAATTAACCAAGGCAAAGCAACAGTAAACATGTCAAAGAAATTACATTTAAAATACAATAACCTTACTACAAATCACTTTATTCAGGCATTCCCAGCTGAAACAAGCATTACCCAAAATGGTGTTGTAGTTAATGGACCCTGAAGAAAATAGCGTACAATACTAAACACACGTGAAATGAAATATTAATGTGTCTAGCATAGCTTATGTATGATTTGTAGTTGGAGGAAGAGACGACATATTTTAAAAACATTTATAGGACTATATGTCACTGAGCAACTCTATCTGGTGTTTCATGCATGTTGATGTTTCTTAGAGTTGTATCAAATATCCTACCTAAATCAGTGTCAACACCACATAGTTTTCAAGGCCGAGAAAATATTCACTTCATCACTACGTAATCTAACCAATACCAAAACATATGTTTGTATTTTTGTGACACTAATGTGTTAAGTGTCACATACATATCCGAAAATACAGCACATGCAATACATAAACACCAATATTTATTTGTATCTCTAGAATAAGAACTGAAAAGTAAATGTGCCTAAGTTTTTTTAGACCCAAATGGCACCAAGGGTGTAAAACATATTATGACTTATTTGCAGTCTACATAAACGGATCGATTCAAAGATCTTTTTGGCTACACATCATCAGTAGATTTCAACAAATGGTTCAACCAATTGTACACAACTACATTATCTGTTGCAAAATTTAGGGTGTTGAGCAAGTCTAGGGTATATAGTGAACCATAAACAAAATATAAGGTGCTTGGATCAGGAAATGCACCTTTAATAGCTCATAATATGGCTGTCTTTATACCTATAGAACTGATTTGAATTTTTACATATACTCCACAGAAGACTGTTTTAGCCATCACCTTTCATATCATGACTTTGCTATTTTTGTTAAAATATCACGGGTGCATGAAAATATGGTGGGTGTTGTAATGTTTTATGGAGGGCATTGACTTTTTTTCTCATATTTTGACGAAATGGGTAGACTTACCCAGGAATCCAGGCATCTTGCGTGGGTTGTACTTGTTAATCGGTCCGCCCTTTAGGAAGACCGCAGGTTTCTGCGTGTTCTTTTATTTGTCAATTAGCATTGTGTCACTTTTAGTCACGTCAAGTACATTGTTTTACCATGAAATGCTTCTATAAATACTGCTTATGTTATAATGAACCTGTTTTAACCCTAATAGGCGCCATTAGACTATACCCTCGTTAATTAAAAGGATGCAAATGACACAAAGAATATTGTGCCTCTTGCATAAGGAGAAACGGATTCTCTTTAAAGCACTTATAGTGCAGTTATATAAGATTTTATGAATCGAAGCAATGTTTTCATATGTGAGAGCATGCACGCAACGTTCTATACATCTAGAGTTTTAGTTTAGCACGCCAAATCTCCCATTGTTAACTTCCGGTAAATATTTAGGACACCTGTCCTTTGACCCCGTCAATATTTCATGAAAATTGTCTTTACGTACATTAAAAATGATTCTTAAAAATTTTTTCGAGATATGGAACTGGAACAAAATATTTTACCTCATTTTTATACATTAGCATAATGTATAATTTTAATGGCTACATTTTCTGGATAATTCATAAAAAAATATTAGTATTAAACAACATCGTTGGAATATGTTACAGGTCAGGAGCCATTCAGGAGTCCCAAAAAATACCAAAACCCTCCCACATTAAGTGCATTCGTAAGCCGATAGTCCGATTAGGCTTATTGCACTCAGTCCGACTTAACTTAGCAAGTTGAGATTTTGGTATCATCTTACCCTTGCCTAAGTACATATAACACTTGTGAGTGCAGATTTGATCTACTTGGGAGTAATTCGTAATTTTGTATTTCTTCCATAAACGAACAAACAATGATCCCTAACCGTGATGAAATTTGCTCATAAGATTAAAACGCATCATCAAGGCACCAGAGTTTTGAGACGCTTTTCCGTGCCTTCTCCAAGGTATTAATTAATGAACCATGAACAAAAATACAGGTTGCTAGTGCTGAGATCACGAGCATTTCTCGTCCTCGACTATATTCTATTAAAAGTTGATTATTTTTATATCATCTAATCGTTGGCCTAACTTATATGTGCCCAATCAGGTGCAGATTCGATCTGTTCTGGAAGAAACTCGTAATTTTGTTTGTTTAAACTGACAGAAATTAAATAGTCCCAATACAGTGGCCTATGAGCACCATGATTCTAACATTTGCTAACGCACTATCAGAATAAACTGAAAATTTTGGAAACTTGTTCGGAAAAGGTACATCGCGGCCCCTTTTTCCCGTGCCGGCGGCTCCTCTTTTTAGGATACGAATTTCTCTCACAATTGCACAGGAATCGATTTTAGACCACCTACCAAGAACGTCCTGAAGGTTTATTGGCGCAATCAGTGAGCAATAAACCGCACAAATTGGGGTGCTAAAATCACGAATGGGAAGGGGGGGGCCAAAAAACGAGTGGCCCTTTAATATCATAAACAACATTCACATTATAACATTACACTAATCCATAGAGTACAACTTGTCAGTCATTTTCTTATCGATCTGAGCGCATTAAACCACTCACAGCCTGATCCATTCACAGGCTGTATGTATGAGCAACACCAACAAGCCAAAATATCCAATTGGAGGCGCTTCTCAGGAAAATAAAGGTATACTGGAGGAGCTATTGCTATTTTTGCGTATGTATAATGTATCCTACGTGTTATTAAAATGCTCCAAAATGATGTCTTTTAAATTAGTTTAATAAAACATTTTTACAATTCAGTCATTGTAGTCGTTTATTCTACCGTGTCGAGAAAGACAGCAAAATGCAACCTAAATTAGAATATTGTATTATGGTGCTGTGCCTATGTGTACTATTTTGCACGGATAATGTAATGTGTCAAATGGTTAGACCATTTGTTGAACTCTAGTGAAGATACGTAACCAAAAGAACTTTGAATAAATCTGTTTCTATAGACTGCGAATAAGTCGTAATATGTTTTACAAATGAACCTCGGTGCTATTTGGGTCAAACTGAAGGCACATACTTTACGGTTCTTTTTATACATGTTATACAGAGACAAATAAATATTGTATATGCGTTGCATGTGCTTGTATTTTCGGACAACTAACAAACATTTGCACATAACTACTTATCCGTTGCAAATTTAGAGTGCATGTATCGATGCGTGTTTGGACAATTGTCAAATCGTGACTCATGTAAATCATGTGCTGCGAAACTACCAGACGATCGGCTTGAACAGTAATGTTGCAAAGATAAATCGGTGCAAAATACTAAGTAATTATTATCCAGCTAGTTTTTCTGCTTGTTCGTGGGCCTAAAATCTCCAGTATACTTTTATTTTCAAAATATCACCTCCTATTGCTGTTTATTTCTATGTTAAAATTGGTAGCTAGAGGACGAGGAAACAGGCTTACTTAAGAATTTCTCGACAGTGTCAGAGCATTTTGTTATAGTGTCACTCAATTTCCTTAAGCCTGCGATCGATTTCTTGAAAGCGTTGCATGATTTTATCTTTGACTATTCTGAAAGGAAGTCCAAAATTTGCTTATGCAATTTTCTCTTGATAACCCGTTGGAACCTGGGGGCGAATATTGTCGTTCAGAGATCAACCGTCTTCAAGTCAAGATTATTCAGATTGTGACCATATTCTGTATCACCGTTAGCTTTGCATTCAAATGAAATTGACCCTTACTGAAATCACTTCCACAAAATTGAAAACAATTTGGGTGTTTACATTTTGTAAAAAAGGAAAAGTAGCTAATATTATTTGCCTTGTAAGCTTCACTTCTCAGCCAAGGATGCTGACATTACTTCCAGCATGTATCAAACTTGAAAAAAGTAAAATCTAAAATTGAATATCCGGGGGTTCTCAACTTTTTTTGGTAGGTATGTGCCTTCCGGATTTCAAAAATTGAGGCTCCGGAGCTGATTGAGGCCCAAAAAATGGGGTCTCCGGAACTAGATTTTCAAAAAATTTAAGGAAAGGAAGCTGCGATTTCCTTCAATTTCCAACTACTTTTGAGGTTTTTTGAAGAAAATTTGGTAGAATATGGCGTTGGACAGGGTCTCTGGAACTGAAATGGTCCTAAAATGGAGGTCTTTGGAACTGACAAAGAGCCTGAAAATGAGGGTCTTATAGGCGGCACATACCCATTCTTCATGCCAAAGTGAGAACCCCCCCGGACTGAATATACCTCTAAAAACTGTTCAAATGAGAAGTGGACTTACACCACAAACACATTTATTAAGAAAACACCTTGAGCTTAAAAAGAAAAACAAGGAACTTCGGTATTTGGGGGATCTTTCTCTGCTGTAAGAACAGATTACATAATGTCGTTCTACTTCTGACATGCATGTCAGCTTGTATTATTCAGTTTTTCTTCCATTGTATACATTTTGAAAAGATTTCCCACCAGTTGATCCTGTTCATACCAATTATTAGCTTCAAGTATTGAATAGGACCCAAAAAGAAAAATGATCGTAATTCTTTCTGATGGAGTATTTTCTGTATTATGTTATCAGGTATATTTGCAGGGTAAATAATGATGATGCTGATGGCTAGCCCTAATTGTGACGGATAAATAATAGAGGTATTTTCTCAACATAAAGCAAATGATCTTTAACCTTTTACAAACTATCAGACACTGTGCATTTTACTTCAAATGGGGCCAAGGGATACTTGAGAGGGTGGGGGTATTTTGAATCTATTATATTATAAAGTAAAACCTAATTGGCGTTTCGATATTGTTTTTTAGTGTTGAGTGTGGTAATAAAAGTATGAAATAGTTCGATTATTTAGCATGATTAGAAAGCATTTTTTCCTGAAATCACTAAAACATTTGTATTTGCGTGGAGTTATTATAGTAAATACTATAATAACTCCATGGTATTTGGAACTAAAGAATAGTGTCATTTTTGTAAGGGTTAAAAATCTGAATCACTGGCCTGGAACGATCAATGCCCTCTTCGTTTCTTCTCTTCAAATTCTCGTCCTTGCCTTCGGCTGGTTTGTTTGAGCAAATGAAGTTCCAACAAAAAGGTACAATTATGTGGATGTGTTCTTTTGAAACGAGGTGTCATGTTGTTTGAATTTCTGACAAGAAGAAACCATTTAAGGGTAGTTAAAGCTAGTTAAGTTTGTAATGTGTCAAAAAATGTCCATAGTTTTCTCTTTGCTATTTTGTGACCCCGAGCGTCTTGAGAGCATTATATTATAAATGTGTTTCTAATGCATTTTGTGTTAAAAAAGTATTGACTGCATGTTTTTTTTGTTCAGAACTGATCTCGGATTCGCATATTTTATCCCTATCAATTTCTGACAACTACAATTTTAAAGAAAACGTATTAACTACATAGAGACTGGTCATAAGAGAGAATTATATAAGACCCAATTTGATTATAATGAAAGGAAAATGCACAAAAGGAATACCAAAAAGAATAAACATAAGAACTTGATATCAACATAAATAAAGTTTTCACAAAGTTTGATGTAAGCGCAAGGCTCATTGGAATTCTCCATCTTTTTGCCCAATTTTTGCGTGTTTTGAAAACAATGTTTTGTGCCCCAAATTTGCAGCCCAAATAATAAATTTTTATTTATTGCTGCTTTGGTGTTTGTCTTATGACCCTTCACATTTGTATAAAGTCTGTGAATGATTCCTTCGGGGAAAGTGGTTTCCCTAGGGTCCGTGACCCCCTTGGACACTAACGGGAGTGAAAACCGCTTGGTCGCTTAAGTGTTTAATAGGGTTGCATAATGAACGTTCAGCTGCCTGTTAGACTATTGTTATTGTTGTTGTTGATTTGGTTATTTTGTAATCCAGGGACGTAATACTTGGAGTGCTTCCGCTGGCCGTAATACCAGTCATTGATTCTTCGATATTGCAACTATTTATTAATAATTTGGCTCGATCTCAATTTAACTTACTTACATAAGCATATCAAGTTTTGCTGATTTTTGGTTTGAAAGAAGTCCATATTTTTTATTTTGTTACTCCTCGTATCCCTTCCTGTTTCAGCTTACACACAATATCCTATGGTGCATGCTACACATAAATGCTTACTAACAACAAACCACATCTTATTCAACTGGCCACACTTCCTTTCCTGTGGGAAATAATTGCTTTTCGACGTTATCAATCTCAAAATAGATTAACTTCCAAATACCAACTAAAAACAAAAAAAACAGCGCTAAAAATTAGATCATGATTGCAGTGATTTAAGCCATGTGATAAAATAAAAATAGGTGATATCATGATAAAACAAATATTGACTGCCTATTTCTGCATAGTAAAAACATATCATTCGGTCAATTTGTTACTGTTCCATCCACTCGGCTTCGCCTCGAGAAATGGAAAAGTCAAAATTTGACCTCATGATATATTTTTACTATCACACTTTTAGGCATTCAATATTTGTATACTATCACACTATTCAGTATTTGTATTTCACTCGGCTTCGCCTCGTGAAATAGAAAAGTCAAAATTTGACCTCATGATATATTTTTACCATCACACTCTCAGACATTCAATATTTGTATACTATCACATGGCTCAAATCACTGAATCATGATATAATAAAAAATTTGACTTTTCCATTTCACGAGGCTCGCCTCGTGAAATGGGATAATCAGAATTTGACCGAATGATATATTTTTACTATTACACGAATAGGCAGTCAACATTTGTTTTAAATCATGATATCACCTGCTTTATTTTCATACCATGTGATGTAAAACTAAAACATGCTTCAAATCACTGTAATCATGATATAATATGTACTATTATACTATGGCTAAAAGTTAGGCCTGTAACATCAGCAAAATTTATCCTATTTTTCCTGTCGTTTCCTTGTTTTAATATTGTTTGTTGTTTTTCTTTCTTTCTTTTTGTAAAATTTGTCAACATTTTCCAAAAAATAGGGGTCTTTGGGTAACAGTTGTAAAATTGTCAAAAATGGGTTCTTTGGGTGATAACAATGCTGAATGAAAATGGGCTCTTAAAGGCCGACTCAGAGATTTCCTGAGGAGGGCGCCCCCAATTTCCCAAAAAAAATCGTGTTTTTTGCATGTATATAATGCTTGTCCATATACTAATCACTGTGTGAAATTGCTAAGCTTAAATCGAATTCCTTCATATAGAAAATCACAACTTTGTTATAAAATTCCGGATCCGGAATTTTTGTTATACACAGTATCCTATGGGACGTAATACTACACATAAATGTTTACTGCATCAAAACGAAAAATCCGATTCATCTCAAATTTCGGAATTGTGCATTTTAGGTTACTATCTTTAGTTCTAGTTGACTATTTTTCATTATTACACAAAAAAATAATATTTCGAAATCTCTGAGTCAGACTTTAACAGCCTTGCATACGCGCCCCATACGCGCCTCCTCCAAAATGGGAGTGCCCTTCCTTCCAGTAAACGTTTTGCCCAGTAAACGTTTGTGAAAATACCAAAATATTATAACGCTATTATAAAACATGCATTTACGATTAAGCTTTAAAACTGTAAAACAACTGATTCGAATTCAGCAACGCAATCGTGGAGTCGTGGCCCCGTCTCAAAATTGTTGGCTGCACAAAATTTGTGGAAGTGTCCAAATGATATTTACCATGTTTTGCTAAAATGACTTTTAAAGAAATATGTTTTATCACAAGCGTTAAAATTTCTCAAGTAGCTCATCATGACATGTTTTTTTTAATTTCCTTCTTTTTGGCGTTTTTTTTAAAATGATTTCTTCAAAATTTCCAAAATGTAGCATTATTTTCTGAGACCCTACACTGTAAAAACAGTGTATAGAAAAAGTTGACAAATTCAAGAAATCCCAAATTTTAAATGTTTAATGTTTAGCAATTGAACACTTTGTGTTTAGAATGAAATATATGGTGTTTAGAAATTAAACAGTTGGTGTTTAGATATTTGACATGTTTAGAGATTAAACGCTTCTAAACGTTTTAAAACGTTTAATCTCTAAAATCAGGGGATTTGGAAATGGCTTCCAGGCTGACTGAAGACATTTACAAGAACTACTGACCTAGGACTAGGCTTGTTTGTACTCATTTGAATGCAACGCTAACGCTTCTTCTTAGCGTGTCCCAAGTAATTGGTTATGGCTTGTGAGGATTTGTTCAACTGGGTAAGCTGATCCGGGGCCGCGTGTATCCATGATACGGACACTCCTGCGGATTGGGAACAGTCAGGGTTTTACAGGTTTACACCCTACTCTTATTCGATACTGACTGCGATGTACATGTACAGTTGTGACTCTCTATACACGGGACCGATGGCTTAACGTCCCCTCCGAAGGGGACGCTTTCATGATTCATTTGCCCAATTCCAAGTGAACCATGGAGGAGAGCGGTATTCTGTATTTAATCAATAGCTCGTATACAGATTAAATCCAGAATTGAGCACCCGAATAATCCCAGCAAGTGACCCCACCGGGATTCGAACCCGGTATTTTATGGGTAAATTTGCGCCACAGGCAAGCACCCTAACCGCTAGGCCACGCTCGCCAACGCTGATTCCGAATATGGTCAATAAATCTGCATAATTTTGAAATTTTTGAAAACAAATTGAAAATTGTTGATGTCTGAACAACAATATTCGCCCCTAGGTTCAAAATGGTTATCAGGAGAAAATTATATAAGCAATTTTTGGACTTCCTTTCAGAATATTCAAGATAAAATCATGCAATTGCAACTATTTCAAGAAATTGATCGCAGGCTTAAGGAAATTGAGTGACACTATAAGAAAAATGCTCTGACACTATCGAGAGATTCTTAAGTAAGCCTGTTTCCTCGTCCTCTAGCATGTTAATATGACATCTACCAATTTTAATATAGAAATAAACAGCAATAGGAGGGGATCTCTTGAGAATAAAAGCATAACTTGAGATTTTAGGATCACGAAAAGCAGACAAAATAGCTGGTCAATAATTACTTATTATTTTGCAATGATTTATCTTCGCAACATTACTGTTCAAGCCGATCGTCTGGTAGTTTCGCAGCACATTATTTAGTATATGCATGAGTCACAATTTGACAATTTCCAAACACGCATCGATACATGTACTCTAAATTTTGCAACGGATAATATAATGTAGTTCTGTACAATTGTTTGACCCGTTTGTTTTACCCTAATGATACTATGTAGCCAAGAGAACTTTGAATAGACCTGTTTACAAACAGAGCTGATATGACATTATCTCAGAATGGCCATAGGTGTCAATTGCGTTACGGGATAACGCTTGTAAATTGACTAATTGTTAGAAGACGATTTCGGCTTTTTATACAAATAAAAGTGTTTGTATTTCGGGACAACTATGTGTTAGTATCACTATTTCTATGTTTGTTTTTTCACAGTGCACAGTAATTTTTATTACTCCTGCCCAGTGCATTGTTTTTCCTATACCGTACAGGCCTTACATTTACATACAGGCCTATAGTATGTTTTTCCCCATTTGTACTGTGACTCTGTAATTTGTGGCTCTCGCACTTTACTGCGTCACACTTGTTTCTCCGCGTTACATTCCCCTCCCCACGCCAAGTTGGTACATCTTACCTCACCTCCCTCACTAACACATAGTTGTTCCGAAAATACAAGCACATGTAACACATACAGAATATTTATTTGTATCTGTATAATAAGAATCGAAAAGTACGTGCCTTCAGTTTTGATCCAAATGGCACCGAGGTTTATTTTGTAAAACATATTATGGCTTATTCGCAGTATACAGAAACACATTTATTCAAAGTTCTTTTGGCTACGTATCATCAATAGAGTTCAACAAATGGTTCAACCATTTGTATACAACTACAATATCCGCTGCAAAATAGTACACATGTGCACATATGTACATAGTACTGTATTAGTACACATATTCTAATTTAGGTTGCATTTTGCTGTCGTCTCTACCCGGTAGAATAAACGACTACAATGACAGAATTGTGAAAATTGTTTTTCCTTATATAAAGACTTCGTTTTTGAAACATTTAAAGGTGCGTGTTCCGATCGTCTTTGGGACCCCCTGATTTACCCGGAAGTAGTATGAATTTTGATATTTGATGAAAGGCCGTATTTTTCTCATTGTCGTCCTGAAATTTGAGCCTTCGAATCCATTTCACTCTCAAGATATAAACAAAAAAGCGCAGTTTTAGTGGTTAACCATCAATATTAAGCACGGTATTGAATAGGGTTTTGCAATATGCATTATTGCTTCTACCATCAAAACCGTTTCTCACGGTGGAGTATGTGCAAGTGCCAGGCTCTCATATCAAGTGGAGAACACATTAGACATAAATCGGAACAAGCACCTTTAAAGGTCCATGGCCCGATTGCTAATAGCCTCGTCCCCAGAAGCCCCAGATTTTACCGGAAGTGCTCAACATTTTGGTGTCAGAAGAAAGCTACTATTTTTCTCATTTACCCTGTGAAATCTTAGAACCAAAAGATGTTTGGTTTGGAAGTTATGAGCGAAAATGTGCCCCAGTTTGGTCGACCAATATTAATTTTACACAGTCTATAGGGCTTACAAAATCACGTTTTTAGCTCTCGCATCAAAACGGATTGAAATATCGGCGCGAAACTTTACAGATGGGGTTTTGGAGTGAAGGCCAATCTATCAAGATGAAAACTTCATATCCTTAAATCGGGCCATCCCCTTTTAATAAGTACATTATGTATACGTTATACATTCGCAAAAAATTGACGATAGCCCCTCCTATATACCTTTAAAGCAAGATTGTAATATTTTCCAGAGAAGCGCCCTCGAATTTGATATTTTGGTTTGTTGGTGTTGCTCAAGCATACAACCTGTGAATGCAGAGGCTGTGATTGGTTAATTTTCTCATGAGTATTTTTTTAAGAAATGTACTCCCACTATTTTACTGCAGCACTCTATGGAGTATTGTTATGTGAATATTGTATATGATACGTGCATTTCGTGATTCTAGCACCCCGATTTGTGCAATTTATTGCTCATGTTCATCGTAAAAGTTTAATTCCAAATTTCAGTTGATTCTGCTCCATAGGCCACTGTATTGGAATTTCTGTCAGTTCCAAAAAATTGCTAATTTCTTCCAGAACAGATCAAATCTGCACGTAAGATATGTCACATACTAAGTTAGGCCAACGGTTCAGATGAAATTAAAATCTCAACTTTTTATAGGGTAATTCGAGCTGACGAGGCTTTGCATCATGAAATGTTCATTTTAAGCAGGGCCGTACGCAGGATTTATTTGGGGGGGGGGGGGTGCGGGACTTCGAAAAAGTGGACCTTTTTTGGAAAAAAAGTGGACCTTTTTGCTAAAAGTGGACCTAACCCCCCTAAAACATCCTCTTTGGGACTTTTTGAACATTTAATCACCAAAAAGTGGACTTTCTTGTCAAAATTTCTCTATATTTTGGACCTTTTTATCAAAAAAATCAGCAGAAAGTGGACCTTTTTCTCCTTTTGTGGAATTTGGGGGGGGGGGTGCGACCGCACCCCCCGCACCCCCCTGCGTAGGGCCTGATTTTAAGTACATTTCTTGATCCCAGCACCTGTATTTTTGTTTATAGTTCATTAATATTCTTGAGAAAAGGCTATTTTCAAAATTCCGGTTATTCTGGTGATGCGTTTTGACAGTCTTATAGGCAAATTCGAATCACGGTATAGGCTACTGTTTTGTCCGTTTAAGGGCAGAAAATACAACAATTACGAATTTAGTCTCAAATTAGATCAAATCATCACACACAATTAAGCCTACTTATGCCAAAGGGTCTGATGATACCAAAATCGCAACTTGCAAAGTTAGGTCGAGCTGAATTCAATAAGCCTAATCGGCATTACAGAAATGCATACTGTACTGTATGAAGATTTTGGTATTTTGGGGGGACGCCTGACCTTTAACATATCAAGAATTTTGTTTTAAAACTTATATTTTTAAAAAGAATTTGAGAGACCTGCCGATTGGACAGAAAGTCTAATCTACCAAGTATAACCAAGCAAGTAAGTAAGTAGTTATTCCACCAATATAGACAATGAAATATATATATTATGGCATAATATATAAAAAAAAATACAGTAAAATATCTTTTTTTCATTTTTATATCTCGAAAAAAATATTTTAGAATCATTTTGTGAAAGAAAAGGTAATTTTCCTGTAATATTGACGGGATCAAAGGACAGGCGTCCTAAAAAATTACCGGAAGCAACAATGGGAGATTTGGCTTGTTAAACTAAAACTCTAGATGTATACAATGTCGCATGCATGCTCTCACATATACGATAAGAAAACATGGATTGCTTTGATTCAATCGCATATCATTACTATAGAGAATCCGTTTCTGCTTATGCGAGGCACAATATACTTTGTGTCATTTGCATCCTTTTAATTACCAAGGATATACGTCTAATGGCGCCTATTAGGGTTAAAACAGGTTCATTATAACATAAGCAGTATTTTTAGCAAAAATGTACTTGACGTGACTAAAACTAGTGACCCATGCTAACCGACAAATTAAAGGCTGACGTCAGAGATTTCCCGATGAGGCCGTACTAATTGTTTCAAACAAATCAGTTTTTTTGCACATACATTAAAAGCCTTGTCCATAGACACACTGTGAAAGAACTAGCTCAAATAGAAGTCCTCATATAGAAAATCACCAACTTTGTTATAAAAATATTTTTTTTTTTTAATTTTTTATTATACACGGTGTCCTATGGCACGTTACACTGTGCAAAATGTTTACTGCCATGAAAAGAAAGATCTGATCATCTCTTAAATTCGAATTAAGCATAATAGCTGAGTTTCTTTAGTTCTAGCTGATTATTTTTAATTACTTTACACACACAAAATATTTCAAAATCTCTAATCAGCCTTTAAAGAAACACGCAGAAAAACCTGCTGTCTTTCTAACGGGCGGGCCGATGAACAAGTACAACCCGCTGAACTGCTTGATTCTGGGTAAGTCTACCCATTTCTTCAAAAATATTAAGGGGAAAAGAGGGAAGAAAAAGGTAATAAAAGTCCAATGCTTCTCGACACACAGCACCCACCATATTTGCATGCACCCTTGATATTGTAACCCAAAATAGCAAAGTCATGATATGATAAGTGATGGTTAAATAGTTTTCCGCGTGAAGCCTGATTAAATGTGAAAATTCAAATCGGTTATATATAAAGACCGCCATATTATGACCGATTAACGGGTGCTTTCCGGATCCTAGCACCTTATGGTTCACTAGATATCCTAGCCTTGTTCAAGTCATCAACCACCTTCATTCATTGGTTCAAACGTTGTACAAATAGTCACAGATATTTTAGCAGAAATAGCGAGGAGGGGATTGTATTTTCCCCCACCCTATTTTTAAAAGCCTGTCCTATGTTGAGAATTCACTCATCAAGAACCTAATTGGGTCTACAAATCACCTGACCTCGTCCATGCTTCCACTAGGCAAGTCCAATAAGTTCAACTCAGGCAGCTTCAGGTAGAGCGCCTTGTTCAATCTGTCAGGTTTTTTTCTCGCATGGTGAGATTTGATAGATAGTTTTATACAGGGGAGGATAAAACCACAAGCAATTATCCCGAGGAAAGGTTTATTTCCAAATTACAGTTGAACTCTGCGGGGCGTTTTTGATATATTACCCTAAAGTTGGTATCTCTGTGCCATAGATGGCTGTATTGTCATTTGTGTCGTTAATACGGACACAAAAATACAAAATGCAAAGTTTCCTCCCGAGTAGATAGAATTGCACGTATGATTAGGCACACATACTATATGATGGAACACCATGACCGACTCTCACAAAGGACCAAATGGTTCGTGGTTTGCACCTCAGCGCCGTAATGTTGTAATTTCTTTTGATATTTGGTGAGTTGCTATATTGAATAAGGCTTGCGCCATGTCTGCTACAACTTCATTCGTATTGTTTTGAACGTGTTTATTGGAATGTTACAATTGTTACTCTCGATATTATTTTGTTTTGCTCTAGTTGAACCAATCCATTTGTTCTTGTTTCAATACTTATCATATAATGCGCTCATAAATCAAACAGAAAAAGCAGATGTACAAAAAAAACTCCCACATTGTGCCATTTTATGTTTGGTTAAGAAAATGTTTCCATTTGCCATTAGTGGCTTCAAAAGATCATTGATCTTCAATCTTTCGGGAGAGTCTCAAAGTAACAGAGAAATTCAGAGACTGCAAGAGGTTTCCACAATTGGAAATTCAAGTTCATTGTTCCTGAGTTTCAATATCGCATGCCAGAGCGACATTAAAGGGACATAATGGCATGGAAAACATTGACATAATGAAAAAGGACCTTACTGAAATTCACATTCCACGAGTTTGAAAACAATTTGGATGTTTACATTCTGTTAAAACAGTAAAAACAGGAAGGAGTCAGGGGGAAGTGGCAGGTTGTGGCAATTTCTGGAACAGAAAGCAAGGGTTCACATCCCTGACAGAATTACAGTGTATCTAGCACGTTTTTCGCGACACAATTCAAAAGCATTCAGAGCGGGATTCAGGCATTGTACTTTAGGCTTGTAGTAAAGATATTGATCTGGCAAGTGAAAGATGGATTAGTCTGGATTAGCACATATACATAGCAATGGTCTGTGGAGCTGATGACAACTGCTTTCAAGTTTAGTAAATCTGGCAGTAATGTCAGCATCCTTGTTTCCAGAAATTGCCACAAATTCCCCCCCCCCCCGGTAACCTCCTGTTTTTACTGTTTTTACAGAATTAAACATCCAAGTTTTTCAACTCGTGGCATTGATTTCAGTAAGGGTCCTTTTCATTATGTCCAAATTTTGTTCATTCATTATGTCCTTTTAAGAAAACGGCCGTCAACATTTACAGTAAGTAGACATTTTTATTTACAGGCTGACAACATGAATGTGGTATGTTTCACTAATTGTGGTATTTGGATAGTTATCAACAAGATGACAAAATGAACTTGCCGGAAAGTCATATAGCGCATTGGTCCTCTACTTCCAAGAACGGAGAACCTCAATTTGCAATGTCATTTATGGTCATAATTTATCTATTTGTTTTTAATAATACATTTTAACGCATTGTAATTTCACAGCTTCTATTAACTTTCACGTATAAATTTAATTAATGTCACACTGCAATACTTTAAGAAGATTCTACGTTCAAGAACATCAATAATTTTTTGCTTAAAGGTGCAACGAGAGATTTTGAGGACACACAAATATTGTGTCATACAAGTAATTTCATATAGATTATACACCAATAGATTTTCTATTTGGTGTTTGGCACAGAAATGTCTTAAAAGATAGAATTACATGTGAGTTTGATTGACCTTCTCATGGATATTGCATAATTATGAATGATTTCAAATGTATACTTGCAACATTTCAGATTTTGGGCATTTTTACATCACTAGTCAAACTATTCCAAAATACTGGTCCCGTTGAACGAACCCTTTGATGCAAATGCGGTTTTTTATTTCTATCTTACTTCAATCGTTGACATTTCTTGTAATATGGGGATGATGGTGTGGCGTTAGCAAATAGTTGTTAAATATACAATGAAGACGACCCATTGAATGTTTATTCATCAAATCAAGGTTGAATTTAAACAAGTCCTAGATAATTGAGTAATTTTAAGTCCTTTAACAATGGTCCGGAATGTGATCTTAAATTAGAAGGACATTATCAATTAAATAACTGATGATCTGTTATTCAGTATGTGAAGGAGAATTATCAACAGACAAATATACTAAACTATGAAAAGAGCTGTTCTGACGGTCTAAAAGTAGTGATCCGATTATGGTTCGATTTTCAATTATGTTTTGGTGATATTCTTCTACAATATGGAGAAAACATAATTTTTCAATTAATGTTTTCTCCCTCATGTAGAAGTATAGTCCCCAAAACATAACATGCACTGGCCAAAAGTTATTGCAACATGGCAGAAAAATAGATCATCAAAATTTGATTTCCTTCTTGTTCGATGAGTTTTCTTGACTAACACATTACGTGATTGATGTCAAAGTTGTGTTTTTTCAACAGATGCTATTCCTCAGAATCCAAGAGTGCAAAAACATTTGATTCGATTGCCACGTTCTCTAAATATGCGCGGATTAAAAGAGCTGGCAATGATAACTTGAAGATTTGTAACTCCAGAGGAATAGAGACAGAGACCTAATGTCTCAAAATAGCCGCTAAATGAATGTACGGCTTTGTTAGAGTATATACGAGAGAAAATTGAGATAACGTCAATGAAGATGAGAGCACGTCCATCACTTAGGAAAAAGAGGTCACTGCTAACTTAACACCAATTTTTAATCACGCCTGTGATATTATATTGTTTGTCATGGAATGTGAAAGTCTTAAGCGTGTGATTTAAATTCAACTTTGCATTTCCGGATTTTTAAAATTTTGCCATGTTTTTTTTTCAGATTAGGGGGCCTACTGTCTTCCATTGCGTTATCTCCACCAAACTACGTCCAATTTCTCCCGTAACTTTAGTAAACCATACAACCCGTACAATTCCTTTGGCGGCTATTCTTAAACCATTTCTGTCGTTCTGTGTTTGTATCCATCTGGATGCACTCGGCATTATCGTTCGCCATCCTCTTGAATCCGTCATATTGCGAACATGACAATCAATCAGAGGTTTTTTTTGCGCTCTTGATCTCAGGAATCAGATCTGTTTGTAAAACCACAACTTTGGCTTTCAATACGTCATGTTAGTTTTATTTTTGATCAGCCATATCTACGAAACAGAATATAATATTTTAGTCAATAAAAAATGCTAATATCTTTAAAAATTTGATGCCTATAGATGATGTGACATTTGTTTATGTTTTTATGGGCGCCCCCCTGTTTGTGGTAAGAGAGGAAACTACTGGCAGCAAAGCACCTATACCTTGCATTGTTAAATTCTGTTTTTTGCTGTAACTTTTGTTCGAATTAAATATACTAACTTTCTTACCAAGCAAATAAGCCAATGCTACCAGCTGCATTTGTGACCAATTTAGATCAGGAAATTCTGCAAGTAATTTATACCAGAATTTTATGTGGTCTGTCACAGAACTACGTGTAATATTTTGCCTGCCAGAAAACAACAGAGGGGTCCTGAATGTCCAACCAGTACGTCAAGGTCACATCATCTATATTGCCTTACTTTAGTTACAAAACTTAAAAAATGTTTGGGTCATCTACCGTCATCCAACATACCCAATTCCTCGATTAACCATTTTACGTGTACAAGAGTTCCCATAGTAATAATTCAAACTTCTATAGGTAGCTCGGTGTTGCTTTATTTTGTACTAAGTGGTGTGACTAATATAAAAATCTCAAAGGATAAATCTCATTAACACCAAACTCGTGGTATCGATGTACTTTATTTGGTATTATTTTACACTGTTTGTTGATTGAATTGAAGGAGGAAATAAACTAATCACCGAGAGCAGGTTTGTATTCTTTAAAATTTATTTAAGGATATTTAATTCCTCATTGTCTTGAAGTTGAACACAATTTTAAAAAGAAATGACGAGGGAAGAGACAAAAAAGTCGAAAAGAGGGGGGATAAGTGTGAGGTGAAATAAACATAGGACAATAGTGGACAAAGTAGAAAGAGCGAACGCGTTGGAAAGGCGGATAGAGGGGGGGCTGGGACGTTGGGTTAGGAGAAGGAAAGGAGGGTTTTTGGGGGGGTGGGGGGGGGGGGATCTTTATTTTTTTTTGAGAATAATCACGCTGGTGTTTACATCAAAAGAACTCGAAAAAAAAATCAAAATTGGCAACACATTTTGGTGTCATTTAACATCCTAGTGTCTCTCGTGTTTGGCAAATGTTGCTACGTATATTGAAGACGTTTTGCAAACTCGCCCAGAATTAGAATTATGACATCACGTAATTAGGACGTCATTAGCATGATAAGTCCCACTACTTCAAGGCGTACTGTGTTTCTAGCAATACGTCTATATGTTAAAATCTACTTTGTGAGCGATTTTGTAATATTTCTATTGGTGGTGGGTTTGATATGATGATGATTAATCATGATGATTGAAGATCACTTAAAATAAAATTTTCATCATATAATTGGCTCCATCGTTGTCATCATCATACTATCATCTATCACCATATTATTAAAATTACATGATTATCTTGTACCATTTCATCATAGTCAATCGTTGCCTTTGCTTTTTTATACTGTACCGCTTTAAAAAAAGACTAATATTTTAATTAAAAGGGTGTCTTGCATTCTATATGTATCTACGGAATTTCGTATGATTAAGAGGAGAGAAGATGATGACGAGAAGGAGAAGAGGGAGATGCAGAAGTTGACGAACATTTCGAGAATATCTTGCTAACAATCTACGTGTACAGCATCCATAGTAAGTAAGGGCCAACATAATTGGGCAATACAAAAAAAAAATTACAATTGATGACCCAAGAATCCAAAATTTTTTCGCACCTAGTCATTCCTGTGTATAGCAAAGTCCATCCAAGGAAATGGCGAGTGCTCACAGCGCGGTGTTTTATTGGATATTAATTTTTTCCCGTCCGTTGACCATGACCGCAATATCAGTTATATAATTTTGACGTAATCAAGTTGCACTAAGGACAAGGTACACATTTTCTTCGCACGGGATCTGATTTCATTATCAAGGTTTGCGGGGTTATCAACTTCTTTTCAATGCCTTTACATATGTTGCATCAATATTTATACTTGTATAAAAATACTCTCCCCAAATTCCATGGCAAAGGAGTTTAAAATTTTCTGTTTTGATACGCTATAATATTCAATTTCAATCAATCAATTTCAATTCAGTTTTAAGGGTTTTTGATTCTTCCGGTGCACAATTTATTTTTTAAAGAAGTTTAAATTCAAGTGCTCATCAGTGCAAATATTTAGTCAATTCGTAAATTTTTGATTTAATAAAAACAAAAACAACCAAAAACCAATCAAATAACAAATCAGAACGTTGATAAGTCATTTAAAATCTGACTCTTTAAATTATAAAATTGCATTATTTCTATTTCAAAAATGAAAGTCCGATAACATATCCTACTTTGACCCGTCAATATTTCGAGAACTTTGTCTTTTTGTACTTCCGAAAAGGTTCTAAAATTTTTGAATGTAAAATGGGCAAGATCATTTTACTCTCTTTATATAAGTTATGGGATCTTGCACTGGAATAATTAATCCAACATAATTATTAAACCATAAATCTTGATAATGGTCCAGGTCAAGAGTCCCAAAAAGTGCGAATCTTCCCACAGTGCATTGCTTTTGTAATACCGATTGGCTTTTGTTAAAATGTGCTGAAATTATTTGGACAATCCAGCATATTTAGTTTTATTTGAAGTTAGGGGTGGTTCATCAAAGAGGGTGAGAAAAAGTCGTATGCGTATTAAAATCTGGCTGAAATGATTATAACTCAAACATTAATAATTTCAGATATTTGGGTTTCTTGCAGACTATTCTCTTCCCTCTTTCAGAGGCCATTTATATTTTAACCATATCATAAAATAGCACAATGCATTTTTTTTCAAGAACCCAATTTGATGTCATATGTGCTGCTCCTCCTCCTTAATTCCCGCGTTTTTGCCGTCAACCTTTATTAAGTAGCGAGAGCTCGCTCAAAAGAAGCTTTGCGCATTGATGTCTGGCATTAAGCTATACATAATAAAATTTGCTTGTCCGGAACTTATTACTTCGCGATTCCGCTTGTAAGTCTACGTCACATCTAAAAGGGAGTAAAGGATATAGTTTTCAAATCCCAAGACGATTAGAGTCAGGAGATGCCCCCTTCCTGCGGGGAATATTCATATTTCAACTCGTTTTCTGGATATCATATGTAATTGACGGTGTCCTATTCATTCGATCGGAATTTCGTTTGTCCAATGTATAGAATTCACGACACTTTTGTTACATTATGGTTTTAAAACGGGACACATACAAACCAAGGCATATGAAACGTACTTTGACTAACATGGTTAAAATATAACCATGCTCACCCTAAGTGTATGATGATGATGATGATGATATTAACGATGATGACGACGACGACGACAAATGAGGAGATAATTAGTTATGATGATTTTTTTACGTCTTATCTAGCCTAGGAGACAATCTAGTGGTTTTTTTTTTCAAAGCCGTCTCATCAGCATTCATCATCATCATCATCATCATCATCGTCCATCATTCATTAGTATTCTTCGTTATCATCAACATCATCAACCATCATCATTATCACTCATGTTATTATGAGCTTTATTTTGTATTATTCTTATTATTATTTTATTATTATTATTATTATTATGTTTTTGTTTTGTTATGTTCAGCATTTCAGATATGATCTTGCGGGGGGGGGGTGCGGTACACCCAAATACCTCCCAAAAGGGTACAGGTCCACATTTATCTTATTTAAAAAAAAAAAAAAAGATGCAAATGCGAGAAAATTGACAAGAAGTCCACTTTTGGTGATGAGATGGTCAAAAAGTCCAAAACGACCATTTTAGGGGTTATGTCCACGTTACAAAAAAGGTCCACTTTTTCGAAGTCCCACACCTAAATAAATCCTGTGTAACGGTCCCTGATTATATTACCTCAGTGTGGATATTGGGTGTAGCAGTCGGGGTAGCAAGTGTGTTAGTAAGGTAAAAAAAACAAAAAAAAAAAAAAAAAAAAAAAAAAATATACTTACGAAGATATCGCATTCTCAAAGCATGCGAGTGGAATATTATTAACACTGTTTTATCGCCCATAAACTGTTTTCGATAAAAAAACCAAAACTTGCTTTTCATTGATAAACGTTAAGCGAACGAAAAACAAATCCTTATCCACAACTACTTCATTACTGATAAATTATATGCGAATTAAATAATGCACAGATTTACTTATCTGTTGGACTTATCTTAGAAGTCTAGTCTGGTAATTTCTGAAAGGGAGTCTAACTGTAGTCCTGGGTTTAAATCATGGTTAAATCGAGCATAAAAATACAACATATTTTTTTCCTTTCAAAATACTGTGAAAGTTAATTTCGCAGGTGAGAAAATTCCTCTTGGTGGGCCATTCCGGCCCATTCATGAGAATTCTCACCGTTACAGCACAATTTTAGAGTAGATTGAGGAAAAAAAGGTCCCTCTTTAGGAACTAACCCTGGTTTAAACCCAGGACTAAGTTAGTCCCTTTCAGAATACCCACCATTGAGTATAATTGGGCCTTGAATTTCACTAAGTTCAAAGCTGTTCAAGACGGTGTACTTTAAGAAAGATTGATTGTACATTACTAAGCCTTTGTTTATATTATGATGTTTTGTCATGGCAGTAAAATCATAAGCAAGCAACTGTTTCAGTTTTATCAACTACAAGGCATAATTTGTTGTGACATTTTTTTGACGTTTCTTATTAATTGGACCTTCAGCGGGCAGATTTCTGACCAATCGTTTGCTCGTTGTTCGTTGAAATTGGATCACCATGACGACGAAGGCACCGGAACATAATGCAGCATACATATATGTACACTACACATATTAAGTGGAAGAAATCAGTACGGTTGGTGGGTTTTGTTGAAGAAATTAATTTTCATCAGATGACAAAATATAGTCCAGTGCCAAAAAAACAAATCCCCACTGAGGAGGTAGTAGGCCTGTTAAAGTGGTGAACCCTATTGAAATATATGACGTTTTTTTCATGTTGAAAGTGCCCCACCCAAAGTTTCTCGCCGATATTTCATCCGTTTTGTTGTAGAGCTAAAAAACGTGATTTTGTAAAGCCCCAGAGAGTACTCTGTCAATTAATATGGGTAGACCAAATGGGACACGTTTCGCTCCGACTCCAAACAAACATCCTTCAGCCTAATATTTCACAGGGTAAATGAAAAATAGCACTTTTCTTCAAATACCCAAAAGTTTGACCATACCACTTCAGTAAAATTGAGGTTCTGCTTGCAACTAGGTATTAGCGAATTTGCGGACCATGACCTTTTAAAGACACTATAAGTATGCCCCCGAAAGGAATTTGCAGGAATAGCTTATAATGAAAGATAAGTCGGGTAAGAATACTCATAAGTTGATTTTTTTTTCAAATGAAAACTTAACAACAGGGGAAGGCGGCTATTTTCAAAGATTTTCGAGGGCGCTGTCCTAGCTGTCTGCCCAGCATCATGTTTGTGTCTGTTTTTCCTCGATTGGTCAGTCTTCTAACCTTCATCAACCTTGTATTTGTCTACCAAGCTGTGATTACATGGTATTTAATGACCATCTGTGGACAGCCATACCTGCACGGATGTTTCTTCATGTGAAAACTTAGTTATAGTTCTGGTGCCGTACCAGCAATATGCACACCTGGAGACTGTCAAATTCCGGAACCTTGCAAGTTATTCTGTACCCTAAGTACTGATAACTCTATTGCCACCGCCCCGTCTAATAATGATAACCCATGTACATCAGCTGACATACTGTGAGCTTCCTAACAACCATTATAGCCATTAGAACATTGGACTTTCGTGACATCCATAATGACACTGTACTTTGCCGCATCTGTTCTCGTACGCTAAAAGATCTGGTGTAAAAAGCGTCGCCACAGAGACGCAGACCGGTAACGACTCCGTATGCATAACCAACAGTATACATATCGTCCTATCACTAATTAAATATACCTCATATATAGATTCCTGTCATCTTGATTGGTTAAAAGTTGAGGCATAAATTCAACTAGCTTCAAGAATTGATCCAAAAATGAACTAGCCCTGGGAGAGGCGTGCATAGTTCCTAACTATGCCCGGACACATGAGATAGGCCTGTGTTAACAGAGTTCTTTTAACCAATCAGATGCCAAAAATCTATATATTCCGGTATTAAACATATTGACTGCTTTTATTCGGAGCATGGTTGAAACTATAGGCCCTTCGGTGATCCGTCGAAACCATACTATGCCCCTCAGTTGCTTCGGGGCATAGTATGATTTTGAGATCACCTTGGCCTATATTTTCAACCATGCCCCTCATAGCAGTCAATATTTGTATACTGTACATTGAACCAGTACTATAGACATCATCCCAGAATGTTTTGTTAGACGAACGAGATTTCAATATCTGAACACGGGACAATTCAGAGAAAAATAATAACTGTGCAAATATGAAAGTCTGCCGGGGACCCTATGTTGCATGTTAGCCCCCCGGAAGAGGGGTAAAGTTACTATTGTTGCAAATTTGGAACGCTCTAAATCTATATAATATAGCTCAAATTATTCCTTATGTAAAGCAGAAGTAAAAAAGTCAGTGGGGTTCACATGCGTGTGGGTGCTTCCTTTCCAAGATTTTGGGAAAATAGGCTAAAGGTCATTTGGTTTATTCAAGAAAGGTCACCCGTTGTCGAACCCAGATTTTGTTTGTAAAAATATTTTTTTTAAATTTGTTTTAATGAGACTGACTCCAATATGAAATCTTGTTGGCACTTTCGGCATCTCCTTGGTGTTATAATGGAAGGGGTACAAAATTCCCTGTAGGACGCTATGGGGACGGGGACATAATACCCCTCCCTCTGAAAGGTAACCAATCCATGCAAAATAAAAAGCTATTTTGAATCAGTATCCATAAATTGTTTTTTAATAATTTTTTACAAAGAGATCTTGGTATTACCATTGTTGACCTTTCTTGAATAACAAAATATAAACCTTTACCTATTTTCCCCTAATATCTTGGAAAGTAAGCACCACACACAGTGACCACTGCCTTTTTCTCCCTGGTTACCTAAGATAATTTGAGCTATATTTCATTAGATTTAGAGCAGTTCAAATATTGACCCCCATATTAACTTCACCCCTCTCTGGGGCTACACGCAACAACGGGTCGCCGGCAGACTTTCATATTTTCAAAAGTTATATTTTATCTGCAGTTTCAGGTATTCAGCTATTGGTATCTCGTTCGTCTAACCAAACCGCACCCAACCTTGCCAGCTTATCCGAAGTGCAATACACGCCCAATCCAAGAAATAGACCATACCTTCCCTGTGTTATATGACCAATCCTTGGTCTGTCGTGCACCGTGTTGAGGAATTTGAATATTGATTCGTCAAAACAAAGCTGATGTGGCAGTGGTAACTGAAACATGGCAAACACCAATGTTTCCAATGATGATTTGTCAATTGACGGGTATGACATTTACACTCTTCATCGCACACCAAAAAAGGGGCGGCGGTCTCGCAGTGTAATGTAAAATCTGGAATTGAGTCTCGTATTATTTCTGAGTGATATGCCTGCGACCTTGAATGTTTATGGGCTATGGATTTCGCCCTGAGGAAGACTACCACGTACTGTGGTCCACATATTGTTTGTGCCACGTATATTGTCCCCAAATCACCTCATCAAACACTCCTCGTTGATCATCTCATAACAAATCCGTCGTGGCCGATGAAATCAAACTATCCTGAAGCTGGTTTCATTTTGCTTGTAGACTTCAACACACTGTTAAAAATTTCCGTTCATAAGAAAAGAAAAACCAGATTTTCCGATACATTACGGGAAAAAATCTGTTTTAGAAAACAATAAAAATAATAACAAAAAAACTAAAAAAATAGCTAAAAATGTTAATTACGGGAAATATTTCAAAAATTCTGGCAGCCAATATTCCGGATTTTTTTTGGTTCCGATTAATTTAACTTACGGAAAAATTCTGTTAAAAATAATATTTTTTCCATAATATGAGACAAATTTCTGTAAAATACTGTCAAGTCCGTTAACTGACAGAAATTTCTGTAAAGTTACCCTAAAAATTACTGGAAATACTGCTGCCAGAACATTTTTTTAACAGTGCCGGATGATATTCAACCTTTGTGTAGAGCACACACTCTGTAAACAAGTTGTTTGATAAACCTACCAGGGCGGGACGCCATTTTAGACTCATAATCTCCAATCTCTCTCAGTTTTATGAAACACCAGAGTTGCAATCACCCAAGGGTTGCCGTGACTACAGTTGCGTGCCTGGACCCCAAAATCTAAAGTCCAATACAAAAATCGTCCGCAGAAGCGTATTATTAGATCTTTACCTCGCCATGCAGTCCAGCAGTTTGCATTTCGATTAAACCCACGGACTGAGATGGTTATGCAAGCACCGGACACTCAATCCCCAACATGTGACCATTTTTATTCATCTCTTCATTCGGCATTAATATCATTTTCCCACAATAGACAGTCAAATTGCATCTTAAGATCAAACCGATGGATACTCCAGCAATAAATCATTATTCAAAAACGTCAGCACTTTTGCATCTGTTGGTAAGCCATCCAGTGGACGATTATGAGAACCTCGTTCAGAAAGCGATTGCTCGCGCCAGCGTTTCGTTTACCCGACTAGATTACAGAATAATCAAATCTTCTGATCCTGCTTAAGTGGCATCGTGGGCATGCAAAATGCTTTCTAATCGTTTAAAACCAAGCTACATATCAGGCCCTGGAGTGTCTCCTATGGATGAATATGCTATTGCGGAGAAAATCAATACAAATGTTTGCACAAGTTGCTCAGACTAGACCCGGCAATTGAATTGTGTGAATTACCACACCAACCCTTGCTTTTCTTCCAGCTAAAACAGTACAGCACAAATTTATGATGGAAATGTATCATGAATTGCATAAGATCAACATTTCTAAATCTGGCTGGTCCTGATAATATACCAAACATAAAAATATCTTAAACATAGCTTAGGCAGCACATTGTAGATGCAGAGTGATATATTATTTGAGATAAAAAAAAAACCAGCAAAAGAGAATCCATCCAACTACATCCTAGTTTGATGCAGGATGTTACACCAACTATCTTTAACGCCAATGCGGCTGGTGTTACCGGCTATCGCAAGCCATAAAGGCCTTAACACTTAAGTGAATGAACGCGTGAGAGAAGTAGCAACGCGTTGCGACATTTCGGGCACGCGTTGCGGACGTCGGCCAATCAAAATCATGATTTCTGTGACCGTATTTTAAAAATAATAAACCCACAACGCGTTGCTAGATATTTGCAACGGGTTGCCAAACTTCAAACGCGTTGCGAGCTTCAAACCGCGTTGCAAGCTTCAAACGCGTTTGCTAAGGTCCACAGCCATAAGGGTCATAAACGTATTGCCGCAAAGCGTTGCGACATTTCGGCAACGCGTTGCGACATTTCGGCAAGGCGTTGCCGAAATGTCGCAACGCGTTGGCGGCATACGTTATGGCCTTTATGGCTTGCGATAACCGGCAGGTGTGGGCCTCTATTGAAGTCAGACCAGTGTTAGATTTACACCAGTAACAACCTTTCATCCTTGCCAAGACTGCTCCTTATGTTGTGAGTCGAGCAAGGAATTCCAAGGATGACAGGTGTATTTTGTTTTAAGCCAATAAATGCGCCGTTAATATTCGAATGGAAATATTCCTAATCAAGCCTAGAAAGACACACTAGTAAGGAATTAAGGATTTTTTGAACAGGAGTATACATCCCTACAAATTTACCTGTTAGAGCATTTACACCAATTATCAGCGCTGATGAACAACGTTTTTCAAATTATTGTACATCTAGCTTGCCATAACAGCTCATAACTTGCTGTCAAAATGATCTGAAAATCTAAAAAATATTTTTAAGTAATAGTTTCAATCAATAGGGGTTCAAGTTAGACATTCACTGAATTATCTTTTATGATAATATTCTCAATTTCATATTTTTTTCAACCTTTTCGAATATCGTCTGGCTCAACTTACAGTCAGATGGCGTATACTCCTGTGCCAAAAAATCCCCCCATGCATTATTGTGTGTTTGTAGGCCTGGTGAGGAACCATTCCATTTGGATAAAATGATACATTGATTTTCTTTGTTTCAATAAATGTGAACCGTCAATCTTTAAAGCAATAACAACACATTTTTTTTATTTTTTGATATTTTGAGATTTTTGCACAGTTGCATTGGTAATTGCCTTAGTGAACAATAACTGTGAATGGTAGAGCTCAAAACTCTCAATGTGTTGCAAAAGAAGGAAGAAATTAGAATAATTAATATCGGAGATCTCAGATAATAATTCAACGGCTGCTGGAAACGTCCTTCCAATATGAAATAGCGGTGAAATTGCGCTATGTACGTGTCTAAGCCCATCTATTAGTTGTACCGTCGGTTCAGGCGAGTCAAGTTAGAGATCATTTTTGTGAGGTGACACTATTTCATCATGGACGGACATAAATTTAGCGTTTCCAGCTCCGCCATTAAATTACAATCATGGATCCCGATTCTAATTACAAAATCGCTTCTTTTATGAAAATACGCATTTTTTTAGCATTACCACTAGCAGGTATAGTTTACTGGACAATTACCAACACAACTGTGCAAAAACCTCAAATTTTGAAAATTGGGGGTATTCTTCAAAAAATGTGCTGTTATTGCTTTAAGGGGGCGCATATGAATCTAAAATGTATCGCTTACCACCAGCAAGCCTGGAAGAGCTGAAATGGAGACTATACACAGAATGGAATAGTATTCTATAATCGGACATCCACAGAGTGCATTAAGAAAAAATACGTCATGTACGCTACGGTTTTAAGTGCATACACATCAGTGCAAGTCTAAAATTACAATACAAAGTACCTTTTCACGTGAAGTTAATCTTACAAAAATGTAGAAGAATATCAAACGAACAAAAACAATCGAGGCACTGGTGTTGGAATTCACTACAAAACGTCATATTTTCGATCGTAACTGTGCCCACTTGTCACCTGACGGAAGGACGATTACACAACTATAGTGCAACGTCACAGATCGTGTAAGTTTTCTGGTATTGCTCATTACGCTCTTAAACCGAATTTGTTTAGCCGACTTGAGGATGGTACAAGTTCCAGGATGGAAATGGACACAAAACGAGATGCATTTTCGGGGGATCGTGTCAAATGGTCTATTGTTATACCGCCATGGAAAGTAGATAATTGTCTACCTTGTCCGGACAAATGTAGACATTTTTCTACCGTCGTGAAATTGTCTGGAAAAAGTTCATTTTCTTAATAAGATTTTAGGTTGTTTGTTTTCTTGGAAAAAATCAATTTTTTAAGATTTATTTTTGTTTATCTTGGAAAAAATTACTTTGAAAGATTTTATTTTTATTGTTTTATTGATTTTAGGGTGTTATTATATGGTTTGGCCTTGGAGATTTTGAAGCATTGGTATGTTGTCTAACAAAAAACGAACTAAAACATACATCAAAACTTCTTGATAAGGTATTAAGAAGGATACAGGTTCATTATCATCAACCTAACAAATGACGCTTTGGGGTTAATATTTGACCCTGCAACGACAGTCTAATATGTATTTGCCGGCGCATTGGCCGAATTGGCGTCATTTTGACCCCTGCATTTAAGTGTTATCTCTCCTTTAATAATGATGCTGCCCAGCAAAACTCTCAATTTATTGAATTTTACAAAGACAAATAAGGGATTGGTTATTCTATATAACAGAGAAACCCGTTACCTTTATTGTATGACCTTATATTTCTATATTTCTATACGAAAATATATGCTGTAATCGGGTGTGCACCTTTAAGGGAATGAAATACTTTTAAAACATTGTAAAAGTTGCATTTTAAGGGCAATTGTTTATTAAACAATGAAATTAGTAGAATAAAAAAATCACTACCAGCAACTCACTCTAATGATAACGTCTCTTCTGGATAAATTATTTGGACAGAAACTTATTAAATGATCAGGTCGAACGTGGACCTGATCTATAGTTAACTTAATTAAATAGAGTCGTTTCAGCGATATCATAACCTATTACCATTCCAAATCCCACATTTGGAATAACCAGGATAGTGCTTCATCATTTAAAATTACTCAGGAAAATGAGTTCCATGTGAAGGGTTTGACTGTTAATAGTGAGTTTCAGTTTGGCGAGTTGATTAAAATGGCGGAGTTTCGCGTGTCAATACTTTTCTTGGTGGCATGTGATAAGTTCCCACCATATATATATCAAAACTTATGTGTACTTACACAACACACACACACACACACACACCCACAACACACACACACACACACAACACCACCACACAACACACACCCACACCACACCACACCATACACACACCCACAACACCCCACACACCCAAACAACCACCCGCACACACCCCCACCACACCAACACACAGATGTATATATTATCAATAGAAAATACGTGCATTATCATGAACGCTTAGCCGTTTAATTTTACATCTTCATATCTGGAATCAAACAACTTGGGATACCCTATGAGGAATTAAAGCAATCACTTTTTATCACACTTTAGTCTGTAATTGGAATTGGTCTACTTGTGAAATCCAAAAATATGCCGACAGAAGACTAAGTGTGCACGTATTTGGGGTAGGTACTGCCTTTGCATTGTGATAAAAATTTGGACTTGTTTGTCAACGGTTTTGGATAGAGGGAGCGGTGGTTTGGGGCTATAATTTTGATATGTTCTGTGTTGAAGAAGCCTTCTCCAGTGCCGAAAGGCTTGTGTTGTTTTTTGTGGAGGAAAAAGTGGATTTTTGGATGAATTCTGAGGCCAGTTATTTCAAAAATGAGTACAATCTACAGACTTGCCAAAGTGTGGACTAATTCATGTTCCTAAATGGGGAGAATCATATTGAGGATGTATAATGGAGTATGCTCGGAGAGAGGTGATGAGCTCAATGTAAAAATATTGGAAATCTGAAAGCATATGGCGATGGTTTTTAACAGAGAAATTTAGATGTGTTACTAAACATGCTAAATCAGGTGTTGGTGTTTGTATCGGACCCGAATTTTTACCATTTTTTTGCGAGATGGTTTGGCCTTGCAATTGTGGACTGAAGATTGTGGAAGAATCAGGTAATCGAATCCATATCCAATATCCTTGTGCCAAATTATCCTGAATACGTTGGTAGAAGCAATAATCGTGACAGGGTTTGATGTTCAAAACCTCTTTAAGTCATATTGGTGTTGTGGGATATGTGTAATGGGGTGTTGTCGGTATGGTGTGAAGTATAAGTGGGCATCATAATCCTTTACTTGTCCCGTTCCACTTAACGCGCTCCATGGCTTTTGTCTGCTATTGGCCTACTGTTTATTGTCCTAATTGACAATGTTTCCCTTTTGGCTAACTAATAGATAAAAGTAATTAATTTTGCTTTTGGTGTGGACATATTAGTTATAATCCACAAAATGTTGTAAATGAGAAAAAATCAGCCCATTTTATATCTTAAACATGACTATGCTGTCAATATAGGTTTATTTTGAGGTATTTGGAAGACCATGTTCACGCAGATTGGAATTAAGGCCGGCCTGTAAGGATTTATAAATAGAAATAATATATCGAGAACGTGAGAATATGGGAGTGAGGGGGGTAAGGGTGTGCACTCAACTTTTTCAGGGTAGTGAATATGTGTGGTCCCGACTTTTGTTAGCAGACGGTAGTCTGTGAATTAAAATTGGGGCTACTTTTAGGGCCAAATGTGTCGGCAGAGAAGTAAGTGTGCACGTATTAGGGGTAGGTACTGTCTTTCGCATTGTTAGTTAAAATTGAACTTCTGTTAACGGTTTTGGATAGAGGTAGGGGTGTTTGGAGCTATACATTGGATATGTTATGTGTTGAAATCTTCTGAAGGGCCGAAAGGCTTGTTTTGTTTTGTTTTTTGTGAAGGAAATTGCAAGTTGCTTAGTGGCCCAGCGGTCTAAGGTATATCCGCATATGTATTTTTTCCCTGGTTGGTCCAGGGTTCGAAATCGGTTAAATGAAGTTTGATTTCATATTGTTTTATTGTTGTTGTTTAGTTTTGTTCTTGTTTGAGCTGTTTGTTATCAGGAAAGATGTACCGTTATTTTGCTTTTTTTCCTCCCTTTTTTCTTCTTTTTTAAAAACTACACAGCTTAAAGTGAATCACGAAGTTGGGAATAAGTAGGCCAAAATAAAAAATAATAATAATAAAACAAAATTAAAAATGGAAACAAAAGAAAATAAATTTAAATATAAATAAAATACAAAATAAACAATTCAAAAGAATTAACAATTGAACAATGAGTGAAAAAATGCTAAAAGACAAATAAAAAAGAAAAGACAAATAAGAATTTAAAAAACAATATTAAATTAAAATTAAAATACATGAGCAAATTAAATAAAACAAAAATTAATAACAAAAGTTATGAACAAATATAAATGTAAAAACAGAATAGTCTTTAGAAAAAGACAATCATCGCGTTAGTGCCGGTGATGGGGTGTGCAACGAGGTACATGAGAGTACCAGTTGACATACCTTACTGTGCATAAAATATTTATTATGAGAGTGTACAAAAATAAAATGAGTTGAAATTTTAAGCTGTGAGGTTTGACTTACATTAAATGTCTTTGTTCCATCGTCTTTTGGGACCCCCCTTGATTTCCCGTAAGTAGATCAATTTTGATGTTCAGCTGAACGGCCGCATTATTTTTATCATTGTCGTCCTGAAATGTTAGCCTTCAATCCATTTCTTTCTCAATATACAGATAAAATAGCGTTCTAGTGGTTAACCACTAATATTAGCACAGTAGTGAATAATGGCCTTGCCTATGCCATACGCTTGTCCAGCATCAAACCGCAAGTTTATTTCACTTCCCACGGTACGTGATGGTCAATGTGTACAGGTGTCAGGCTCTTCATAACAAGTAGAGAACACGATAGAGACAAATCGACAGCGCACCTTTACGAAAATATATAATATGGTATTTACATATAGGAAGATGTTGGCATTATTGGTGGCGAAGATTGCACTTTTGGACGGAGGTGTACGTTTAGCAAGTGTTTGAATTGATTTTTTTTTCGTGCCATTGTGCTATTAGTGGTGGCAAATAAGGGAAATTCGGTTTTAACCCGTTCTTTTGTTCTTTTCTATTGGGTGTCGCCAGAAGGAAATGACATTTTTTGACTGAAATCGGTGATTTTTAAGTTAAAATTAATTAAATTTAAGGAGTTTATAAATTAATGAAGAAAAATGGAGCATTAAGTTTGGTATAACAGATTTTGGGAAGAGCCTGAATGTTTTTATAATCAAGGTGTTTGTAATTTATACCATTTACATGCAGGATTAGTAGTTGACTAAATCTTATCATTGAGGAATTATATGAAATACTGTTAGTTCTTATTTTGGAATGTCATAGGTGAAATATATAGGCTAATATAAATTAGCTAACACTATACAATCATGAACATATTACTGTAACATATGTGTAACTATCTAATAAACACTTACTGTATAATCTTCTACATGTGCAGCATGATTTTTTAAAGTTTAATGAAACGGTGGTAAACATTTAAAGACACTATCAGTGATTTGAAAAATATTTGAAATTTGGCAGGAATAGCTTCAAGTGAAGGATAAGTCTCTGTATAATTCTTATAAGTTACCTTTTCCAGCTGTAGAATTGAAAAAAGGAGAAAACGGGCAGTGTTCCAAGATACGATTCTCCATTCAATTACTTGTTGTAGTAAGTGGCCGGTCGGACAGTAATAACTAAATTCTCCGATTCTGTCCTTATTAGGTTGCTTCGGTCTTATCATTTGCGGGTATGTTAGGATTACTTTACTTGTTACTTACATGCTAAATCTGATTTTTGATGATTTTTGCGAAAATTTTTTTGTTTTTTGCTGATTTTAGCAAATCACTGATAGTGTCCTTAACAAAGGTGTTGTGTTTGCATCTTTGATATTAATAGCAGTTGTCTGGTGATGCATTATTATTAAAGGGGCATTTCGTGATGCACAGTCAATTCCTTCTACGTGCCACCAAAAGTTGAGAGTTTTATCTCATTGAATTGTTGGTTACAGTCCATGTGGCCCGATTGCTAAGGCCTCGTCCCAGAAGCCCCGGTTTTACCGGAAGTGGTCAACATTTTGGTATCAGAAGAAAGCTAGACGATTTTTCTCATTGTACCCTGGAATCTTAGATCCAAGGATGGATTGGTGTGGAATTTATGAGCAAAACTGTGCGCCCTTTGGTCGAACCAAGTATTCATTTTACAAACACAGTACTCTCATACTCTATGGGGCTTACAAAATCACGTTTTCAGCTCTCCCATCAAATGGATTGAAATAATCGGCGCGAAACTTTACAGATGGGGTTTTGGAGTGAAGGCCAATCCTATCACGATGAAAACTTCATATCTTAAATCGGACCATCCACCTTAAGTATAGTATGTTTGCCTATTTTACGTGTAAATGCGATGTTTAAAAAAAATATTGTAACTTATATTTTGTGTTATTAAGCGGATGGAATACATAATCAGTTTTTCCCTCAATTGGGCAGCGTGATGCACACATTGGCATAACATTAAGAGACATGAGGAGATTTTTCAAAGAAAGAACGCCCCCAATTTTTTTTCTCGAACCTGGGTTTTTGCATATTTTGGAATGCTTTCCAATGTTTAGATCATACCCGAAGTGAATAAGGCCGATACGTCCGTCTTTAATTAATAATATGATGATTTAGTAACTTTCTGGTCGTGCACGACAGAAGCAAAGTCAAAGCACGGTGTTAATTCTATGGGGACAATTAACGATAGTCAGGCAAGTTCAAACAAGTTATGGCGCTGTTTTCTTTTGTTACGTGTTTTTGTCCAATAAACCTTTGGAAACGTTCTTGGTAAGGTGGTCTACAATCGATTGTGTGCAATTGAGAGAATTCGTATCCTCAAAAAAAAATCTCCTCCTTTCACTTTACAAACAGCAAACCGTCAGAATACACTGAAATTTTTGGAAAAAGTTTTCCATGGATATAAGTGACACAAAAAACAAAATGAAGGCTAGGATCACGAAATTGCACTTAATATTTTCTGATTTGATTTTGGTTACGCTGCTCATTTTGTGACTATAAAGGAGTATACAATTAAACTTGTATGACATTGGATAAAAAAAAAAAAAAAAAAATAAAATTAAAAAAAAAAAACAAAACCTCGCCCCTCGCCCCCGCCCCCCCCCCCCCCCCCACCCCCCCCCCCCCCCCCTCGGCCCCCCACACCCCCTCCGCCCCCCCCCCTCCCCCCCGCCCTCACTTTTCTTTTGCCTCTTTTTTTGTGTTAATTAATTTTGACAGGTAAATACTGTGGCACTCTGCTTGCAACTGTATTTTTTTTTTTTTGTTTTCTTACTTTATTGAGAATTTTTTCAATCTTTGTCTTAGACTGTGTGCTGGATACTTCATTGATGTAGTTATTGTCACCCATAATTAATTGTATACTCTTTTAAAGTTACATAAGGCATATATGCCAATATAATGGCAGCAGTGTTTTTCTTAGATTACATGAGATTAGCGTGTACCAGTATACAGCATTATGAACTAATAATAAAATAGCTAATATACTAAATGTTATTACTTGTTTTACATTTTGAAAACTATAGTAAATTCAACACCCATCGTGTCACCTCTGGTACCTTTCTGAAGGTATTGGCATTGAATGAGGGATTTGTCAATGATGGAAATTAATATTCCACTCTAAATTTATTTGACCCATGTGGTCCGATAGCAGATAAAAATTATTTTGTTGTTAATGAAATCATTAAGACAACGTAAATGCATTTTTATCTGCATAATTTCACCATTCTGATTAAGCTTCACTATTGCTTTGTTTCAATGGTATACTGACTTTTTGATCGCCTTGTTTTGGATAATTAAGGAACACAAAGTCTTTAGCACTCTCCATTTAAACTTGAAAGGCTAGATTATTTTAGTTCATTTCCTTGAAACAGGTAAATTAGGCACCTGTTTTTTTTCCCAACTAATTGACGCAGTTTTAAACTCCTTCCCGGTGACACGATGGTGTTGAATCTATTATAAATAACATTAACTGAATATAACATCAGTTTTGAAAATCTTTTGTACCGTGTTCCCAAAAAAACGCAACAACTTGTAGAACCCAATCAGTTTTGAACAAAACACGTGTGACTACATATTGTCTGTTTTAAGGTAATTGGACTGTTAGCTAACACCCTGAAAAGTTCTAAAATTTAGATTGAATATTTTTCATATAAGATATACGCCAGACAATTAATAAACCTGCAGGACCCATTTAACCAAATTAAGGCGCTATAACTACGCAACGGGGCCTGTACGTTCTGCGCCCAACCACCAATATGAATCTTTGATGTCCAACACCATTGTCCCCTTTTTAAAAGACGGTGCTGCACACAAATATTAACTATGAATGTTTCCACTGGTATAACATCATCTAAAAACATGCTTTTAAAAACCACAGTTAGATGAATTTTCCACTTTCCACTGGTAATAACAGGCGACTTCTTTTAACGTAGAAGATGGCCATTAGGAATGTTGATCAACAGACGCTTCGATTTGTTCCAATAATAAGTTGGATTAAGGAAATCATTCATCATCATTTTGGACGACGGCACGCAAAATTTAATGACCAAATGAATATTCTGATATTGTTATTGAGTTGGTGTTGAAAACATAGGTTTTAACTTCATAAGTTAAAATGTACAGTATTTTTCAGTAACAAGAAGCAATTTGCAAGCTCAAAACGCATTTATATCATTAATCATTTTTATGTAATGTGGGTTTGTCTAATGACTCGTCATCTTAATATCTTCTTGAAACATATTTTATAATCAACAATAAATTAATGTTTTATTTTATCATTTAATAATGAATTATGTGAATGCAGTCATTTGACCCAGTAGAAAGTTGTTCTGCAAGAAATTTGGGCAGTAAATTTGATTGCATTCAATATTGTAATTTGCCCTTCTTTCTTCATTGCCAGTCCTGTGGTTCAGCTCCTCGTTTTTGTAAATGGTTCTGCGTTTTACTTGATTGTTTGGTCATATCTTAAAAACTATTACACTACCTTTATAACTTTTCAGGAATATTAGCTAACAGCCCCATCTTACATTACAACAAAGAATAGGTAGTCACGTGCTTTTGTTCAAAACTTATGGCGCCTGCCACCAAGTGTTGCGTTTTTTTTGGGACACACGGTACTTGCTCATTTCGATATCATTATCATATTCTTTAGGAAATTGCACGCCCAAATCCATTCTACATAAAAAAGTAGTCCTCTTTTTTCCCCACATTTATACTCAATAATTCATTTCAATCACTTCCCAGATCACTTCTACCTCACATCTACTTCTATACTAGTAACATAGCAAGTATTTGGGTCTCAAAAGAAATAAAAATAACTTGATCTATCTACTAATAACACACGAGTTTCCTTCGTGCAAGAAAACAAAATACGCCGAATCACTGCACATCAATTAGGCTCCGCGAACATGACACCACAATTTTGGTGGTTTCAGCACTATGTCATATAAATAAACTGACCGGGGACAAAACCCTTCATTTTTTCTCCCATATCGTTGTGCAAAACAAAATAATCCCATCTATTACATCTATTACATTACATTTTCTTTGCACAATGGTGTCATAATGCGATAATTTCACCAATGTAATTTTTCATGTATACATGATGTCATACATAAGCCTATATCCACTGCTATCATGCAAACGATAATTCTTGCCGCAAAACAGACAGTCATGTATACGGGCATGTATACACCAAATCACATCCTCTCAGCGCCTTCCGCGAAACATATCCACGTACACGCATAGTCCTAACAAATCAATCAATCAACCAATCACAAGACATCACAGATCACAAATCCCTATTTTACATCGGCTACTTCATTTACTCGTGGCAGGGACTAATTACATACGTATACACACACGCGGTGTACCCTTACTAACGGAAACTAACGGCACACGAGATCGGGTCGCCCTGAGTCATGTTTCTTCCCCACGATCGTATGGACACTACAGCAGAATTATACACACTGACAGTGGTGCGTACAATACATAGGAGGCTGTACCCAAAACGAAAATAAACATCTGCGATGAATAATAAAAAACGCAACCTAAATGAAAATACATCAATAAACAATGTACTAAAATAAAAATGAACTAATAAAAATAAAAATCTTTAAAATAATAAAAAATAAAGATAAATCGATGAACTACTTCTTTATTTCCATATCATCGACAGTTATAATGAGTACAATACAAAGGAAGTGAGAAAAAATAATACAATTATATAGCGGAGGTGACCAAAAGGCCAAAGTTGGCCAGACGAGGGCACCCCGTTCATAATTTAAATCTAAGTTTGGTTGCATGGACCAGCATGCACAAGAGGGTACACTTTAACTGTGTCTTTGTATTAGTACTTATTTAGTGTTTTGGATTTATTTTTTAAGGTTTTGTTTGTAGTTAGGGATGGGTTTTGTGTTATTCGGAAATACTAAGTTGTACCTATATACTTGTCGGTGTTAAAACGCGTCTCTGTCTTTGAAAATGTCGCAATCGTCTAAATGTCTTCAATTTCTGTTGTTATAGCCACAAATTACAGTGCAAACTAAAATATTTCGTCTCACGTAAATTACCAAAGATAGGCTCTTTTAAATTCTCTTTTACGAAGGTACGATGTTCTGCAAGTTGGGTATTCCAAAGATTCGCTTTTCAGAAGGTGACTAAGAGGTGCGCTGTAAACTTGTTTATCACGCTCTGAATAAATAGAAGTTTGAAATTGACATCATCTGTTTGCAAGAGCATATAGATTCATTCATCCTGAAGTTCTACTGCAAGAGAAGTTCGGCATCCACACTCTCGTAACAGCTTCGGCTGAGAAGAACAGAATTAATGTCACCAGTGGAGGTGTCAGACTTCTTTGGTCACAAAGAACACCAAAAGGCTGTTACATTATTGTTAAGTGAGCGTATCATTGTCATTACACTAGCCGGCAATCCAGAAACAACACTCATCTGTTGCTACAGCCCTTATAAACGAAGATTCAAAATGAACCCGATGTTGTTAGATTTTAGGTTTTACTCGGATCTCTCTGCTACCTCTTCTTCTGTACCATCACACATCTTGCTCATCATTGGGGGCGACTTCAATGCCCAACTTGGATCAGAAAAGGCGACGTACCATAAAGCAAGTAACAAGAACGGCAAAGATCTGTCAGACTTCCAAGAGCAATCTACTCTAGTTTCAAAACCGCCCTGGCCTGGTAGGCTCTGGACACGCCGGTATCCCTACGGGCAATGAGGAAATCACATAAGCAGCATTAAAAACTGCAGAGCCTTTTCCTCCATTCAAAGTCCAGGTCCTGACCACAGATATGTGACAGGCAAATGCCAGATAAGCTACAGGCAAAGCAAAGTTCCAAGGAAAGACACCATGAAACAGGTGGACTAGAGAAAGGTAATAGCTGATTCCAAACTTTGTGAAGAATACCCAGTGATTGTAACAATTTTTTCACTATAGCTGATCAGATGGAGGACTCAAATGATATCAGTGCTAATCTAGATCTTTTAACTACTGCGACCAGAGAGATGACACACAAAAGCCGTTCAGTGAAGAAGAAGAAGAGTCATCTCACTTCTCACAGTGCATGCAGCAGTGTTGTGTGATAGGAACCATTTAAAAAGACTCTTAAGCACATTACTATAGGCTTTAAAACCAGAAGTGAAATAGTTAAAGCAGCTCTTGATGACAAATAAGAAATGAGCTTGAAGAATATCTCAAGACCAAAACCAGTGATCTTGAACAAGCTCATATATCCTGGAGGTACAGTGAAGCGTGGCAAATTTTGAGAGAACTTATACCAGTAAAACATCATTACCCATAATCAAGATCAAAGGTGCAACTCATGAAGAACGTCTTGAAACCTGGTATAATGATTTCAAATACTTCTTGGAAGTACTGACCATTATCCTTTAAATCGTAATTCTCCTTTCTATAACTTCAAGGTTCCTGATCAGCTAATAGGCCTATTCATGTGTGTGTATGTGAAATTCAATCATTATAAGAAAATATTAAGTAAAATAGATTGACATGTTATTGATAAAAAATTTATTTTTAGAACGATAATCCTGGTGATATTGTATTATATAATTGTATAAGTTTTTGCATAATTGTATTTAAAAAAATGTAATTTAAGTTTCAAAATTTTGTGTATTTTTAATAATGTAATTTAAGCAATTTTAATATTGTAATGCTTTTATTTGTTGCTGGGCCATATAGAAGAACAGAGAAATACTTAAGTTTTCCTCCGAATATGGAGCAGGGTAAAGAATAAAAAACAAACAAACAGACAAACCAAAAGCCACCAATGACAAACTCCAAAAGGTTTTCAAAAGCTCAGGAGTTCAAAAACACATGATCGACCTGACAACATCCCGGCTTTCATATAAAAGCATGAGCTTTTTCCAAGAACAACTCCGCGAGTTATGGAATGTAACTCTAATGGGTAATAAACCAATGGCATCTCATGCATCATTCCTCTCCCAAAGAAAGGCGATCTCCAGTAGCCTGGAATCTACAGAGGCATCTGTCTATCTGGTATTGCCGCAAATGTTAACAACTTCTCAATCGTGTAACTCCACATCTATCCCATTCTTCGAAGGAACCAAAATGGATTCCGTAGGAGCAGATCTCCCCTAGCTAGCACATATTCTAGCACTTCGAAGAATCGTCTAAGAAATGAGTCTCCAAGAGAAGACATGCATAGTCTTTGTAAACTTCCCAAAGGCCTTTGATAGTGTGAACCGGATCAAATTGTAAGAGCCGACAACCAACACGTTTTGTGCAGAGCATGGATGGTCCCACTGAGGAATTCACTAAAGGCAGGAATTCTTCAAGGTAACACACTTGTTTTTTTCCTTTTCGTTATTGTGGTCGACTATGTCTTGCGCCAGTCAGCAGAGACACCACGAATGAGGGTCTCATAATAGGCAGAAGATCTGGGAGTCAAAGTCAAAGCACTTTACTGATCTGGACTATGCTGATGATGTTGCATTTACTGTAGAACTGATATCATCTGCCCAAGATCTACTCACTACATTTGAAGAGTCAGCCGCTAAAGTGGGACAAAATGCTGAATGCAAAGAAGACAAAATGCATGATTCTCAAAGCAGAGGAAGAACATCCTCCTATCCGCTTATTGAATGGCACAACTATCAAGGAAGTAGAAGATTTTAAATACCTGGATCTTATACTTGTCTTGATAGTTGGAGAAAGGATTGCTTGACAAGAAAATAACAAGTATGAAGTGCCTACAATAAGCTTGATATCATATGGAAGTCTGGTGTCACCAGAGCAGCTAAGATTGCCTTCTTCCTCATGCGAGTTGAAAACATCTGGAAGAACCATCCTACCAAACATCAGACATATGGTGATATCTCCTATCTCTACAATTGTGACACAGGAAAGCTGCAGTTCGCTGGGCATTGCTTTCTAGCGAAATACCAGATTATCATCAGACCTTTCTTTTGTGGAGTCTTCCATGTCAATGTAGAGGTAGCAGACCACTTATCTACCCTGATATGCTATGCAGAGACTCCGGCTTAGTTTGAACGAAGTGGGAACAGCAATGCGGCATAAAGGCCTTTGGAAAGAAGTGTGTCACGAATATTGACCGAGTCGAAGGATGACGAAGGTAATGGTTGCATACTGGCAGCTTGAATGCATCCTCCAAATGCCAATCTTCTTATCGTATCCAAACTAAGTGGTTCTCAAATATGATCCAGCCAGAGGCGTGTACAATGTCTGACTGTTTCACTGAATTCTGCAAGGTCCTTGTCAGCAATGATGTTACTTTTTGCATTAGAAAAAAACCTCCACATTCAATGAAGCTATAGTCAAGGCAGACCTTAGAAAATATCTGCTCTGGCCTTGCAGTGTTTGGTGGTGTAGAGATTGGCTTCACTGGCGAGCAGTTACTGACAGAGAAGGCCACAGGACGGTTCTCTACTTCTCCCCCAAAAACAGACTAAAATCGTTATTATCTGTTTTTGTTATTAAACCGTTTTGAACATAAGGAGTTTGAGTTTGAAGATTTTTACTTTCAGATTTAATAAGATCGAAAAAATGTCCAATTTGTTGCTTCTAGTTTTGTCATTTACTGTGCCTTCAAGCATGTCAGAACAACAAATCACTCTTTCACGTTGTCGCGACATCACGTACTTGACATCATACCTGACGTATTACTAGTACTTTTATTTCAACTCGACATGGAACAACTCGACATTTTTGTATTTATTTGGGAACTTTAGCTTTATGGCCAATAAACCAAAGGAAACCCCTAAGTTGTGAACAATTTGATACCATGGCAACGAATCATAACATAAATTTGTCATGAATTTGCTAGAAAGTTCATACTTGTGTCTTTAGTTTCTACGTTGTCACCGTTGCAGACTCTACTTCCTGGTTTGCTATTAGAGTTAAGGTTGGCTTAGATCAAACCAAACAGTACCAGTCTGTTGTTGTTGTTATTATTGTTATTATTATATTATATTATTATTATTATATTATATTATTATTATATTAAGGCATCTTTTGTTTGCAGTTTATTTCGTCAAAAGATATGAATAGTAATTTTTGCAAATGATGTGGAATAACAAAGGATATGAATATTAATTTAAATAATAAAAAGAGTTCATTATAATTAATGATTAATATTTCACCTTATTCCACTGTTAAAAGCTTATGTGTGGGTTAAGGGAAATTGGCTATTGTTATGCACTAGTAAGACTTAAGGTGGGGGGTCTGCCATAAAAATAAAAATCTACATTTTAGGACATTATCTTGGTTTTATGTTGGAATATGGTAACATGTTGGACGACATTTACAAAAATATAAAGTTCAAGGTCAAATGTCACCTCATTTGCATAATAATGGTCGATTTATCTTGAATTTTGATACCTTAATTCCCCAATGTTTTTCATATATAAAACATGCATATTCAACAGATCTTTCTAGCTACAATTGTAGTATAAAGTATGTCACAGGCCGTAACAGAACCCTTTTTCCAAATTTGTTCGTGCAAAATACAGTTATTTCCCGCCAAATTTCAATTTTGCCCATTTCGACCAATATTGTCACAAATTGAAAATTAAAAGTAATATTTCATTAAATATTTACAAATTGCAAAAAAGGGCTCTGTTACGACCTGTAGAATAATGTTACGCATATATCACCGAAAATTCTGACTTTCTATCATATTTCGTTACCGAGAAAAACGTCGGGAAAGTTACGAAAAAGCGTATTTTGAGAAATCGCTTTAAGTCTACAAACACCTAATTTGCATATTATGCAAATAATTTTACGCATCAATGCGAGTTTGAATGTCGTATCACAAAGTACATGGATTATAGGAAATATCGACGGTAATTGCAGGTTTTTCACATGTTCCTTTCGGAAGTTATGCAATTTTGAAGGGAAATTTGTTAAAAATAGCTGGGTGAAAAACAATAAAAAGCAAAAGAAATTGAGACGTTACATTTCCTTTGTTATTTATTGTTTTTAGACTGACATTTGCGAAAATGGCCCAACTAAAATTAGCGATAACTTAGGAACCCGATGGCCAATTTGAACGGGATAAAAAGCATATTAAAGAGAAAATCCTGCTCTTTAAGGAGAATATAACTTCTAAAAAGCCCTTAAGTTTGGAAACATTATATGGCAGACCAAGACCTTAAGGGCGAAATTTCGTTTCCCCTTAACGTTATCCTTTGTTTGCGCTTTATTCCATCAAAGGATATGAATATTATTTTATGCAAATTAAAGATAATCCACTAGAATATAACAAAGGATATGAATATTAATTAATTTAAATAATAATAATAATAATAAGAGCTCATTATTACCCAATGAATAATTAAAATTTCCCATAAGTAATTATTATTATTATTATTATTATTGTTGTTTTTGTGGTTTGTGTGTGTTTTGTATCTTTTATTGTTTGTTTTTTTAATTTTCGTTTTTGTTTTATTATTTATTTTGTTTTTTGATATTCTTGCAAAATTCAATTTAATTAAATATAGGATAAGCAATATGCTTAACAGCTTAACAGTTTTTATGAAAAACAAACAAACAAGCAAACAAACAAATAAACAAACAAACGAAACAAACAATACCTACCCACAATCAGTTACAAAACATTTTTATCCAAAAACTCAGGAAGAATGTGGGGGTAAGTGTGAGCTAGTGTGTATGTGTTTGTGAGCGCTCGCGCACGTGGGTGTGTGTGTGTGTGTGTGCGTGCGTGCGTTCGATGGTGTGTGTGTGTGTGCCTGCGTGTGTGCGGGCTTGCGCGTGTGTGCGAGAGAGCGTGAGCGTATTTATCTTCCAATACCCATTGCATACCGCCTCTTCGTGACTCTTGCCTAAAAGATTTATTCAATTTTGGGGACGTTATTCCCGCCATGAAATGACAACAACAACAACATAATCAACTTTTTAACCGTTAACGTGAAAAAATGTATTACAAAGTACCTGAAAATGTTGGTGTGGAGTTTTCAGAAATATAATAGTTTTGCCACAAAAGCTGTTATGCATATGCGTGGTCTGGGTTCAATCCTCCTGGGTTCGAAGCCTCCTCCAATGCCTCCGTGAGCATTTGGGTTTGGTCCAAGTGCGATTTAGCGGATAAATCCTCGTGTGAGTGTAAATAAAGTCATAATTCCATTTTGGGTAAATTTGAGTTTTGTTTTATTTTGTAGATGAAGAGATGATTTCCTAAAGGGCCTAAATCCACTTTTCATAGTTCTGAGAAAATTATAATTTCTTAAAATACTAATTGCACTTTAGGAAAGATAGAACAGCAATGTGATTAAAATATTTTATACATTGCACTTTAGGAAAGGTGCACACTTAAAACGACGGGGTCAAAATATCAACCATTTTACGTGGTCACTTTTATTTGACACTAGTCATGGTTGAAATCAACCACGTTCGGGGTCATTTTCTGTTTTAGCATCATATTGAAATGACCCCTAAACCGGTCAATTTCAAATGACCCTAAATATAGTTTGTTTTTTTGTTTGTTTGTTTTTTTTTGCATCCCGATTAACCAAATGACCCCCAATATAGTCATTTTAACCCCAACGGGTTATTTTTTAACCACAATTTGGGTTCATATATTTGACCAAATCAGTGGGGTCAAATTTGACCCTTTTTTAGTCGGTGCATAATTGACAGTAGCCTACTGGGTCAAAATTGACATTTTTAGGGTTATTTTTGATCCCGCATTTTTAAGTGTGTAGGAAAGCATGCGTGCTATGACTAGGCGACCCGACCACAATATGGGAAAAGGATTCGAAGAAGAACATTGCACTTTACAAATATAATTTTGTTGTCAATGAAAGATTCCACATGTAAAAACCGAAAAACCACATTAGGTTTCTGATTTTACAGGGTTTTCAATGTATTTTTAAAATTTTGTGTGTGAAGTGGATTTAGGCCTTTTTGGAAAAACTATTTGTAGACCAAATTTTGTCAAAATACTTTCTCATAAAAACCACGATCTTATAACAAGTTTGACTGCAAAGGGAATCTCAGGTGGAAATGAAAATCGAAAACCGCGTCGAGATTGCTTATAAACTCTTTATGTTGTGACACTTACTTTCCAAGATGGTCGCCAATTTTGCGTATTTTAGCAAAACCGCAGATTTTATGTTTTTAATATTTCAACTCCGCATCGCTTTCATAATTTCCTTTCTGGTGGTTAATTTTGCAAAGAATGATGCCAACCACAATTTTCATGGGAAAAGTTGAATATTTCTATCATTTTCTGTAAGAAATTAGCAAACTTTTTGAAAAATCCAAACTTTTCCCAGAAATTTCTGGAAAACGTCAAAGCCCCACAATAATGCTTGAAACGTGAAATTAGTGTCAAAATATGTGTTTTTATATTCTTGATCTTATTCTGCTAATAACTCAATTTCGACTAAATGGGGATTTGGGCCCTTTTGGAAATGATCTCTTCAAATACAGGTAAAAACCACACAATTCAAGCCATATTGCCTGCCTCAAATTAAAATAAAACATTATATGAAAGAAGACCTGGAAAAATAACAAATATGCAGATACGACTTTGTTGCACTTATGACAAAATTGTAGTTATTAAATTTATAGTTTTGGTGGATAGCGTGAAAGAGTTTTTTGGCCGAGAGAGGGACCACTTGTAATCCAAGGTGAATATCACGCTCGTGTACCGTAACGCTCGTGTACACACTACATTACATGCAAACTTGGGTCGTTTTTCTAGCTCAAGCGATGTACGCGAATAAGGTATCAGAAATACAAAATTAGTAATGTCTTTCAACTTGAAAATTACATATTTAGGGTGTGATAATCGATTACTCGTTAATCACAGTTTTAAATCTTTTCAAATAAACTAATGTCAAAATAGTAGATTTTCTTTCCGATTTTCTGTTGATTTCACATACTAGATTCCCCGGGTGAAATCGTTTTCTGAATAAATTTCCAAGAATCTCCAGCACTGTACAACGGAAAAGTCTCTCTCAAAGTCTTCATCGTGTCCTAAACACAGTCTATAAAATGACAGGGATTCATTTCATTTACGCGTGCTAATCTGATCGTTCTACGTGTGTGTGTACAGAGACGGGGAATGAGATAAGGTCTGTCTCTAATTTATTTCAATCAAAATACAGTTATGAAAATAATTATTTTAGTCCGGATTTAGTATGAACTGGATGATGAATTTGCAGAAAAACAATTGCCAAAACACGACGCTGCATGTATGTACAAGGCGAATTGATATTTTTACAACTGATAGTGAAATAGAATGGAAACCTCAATGGAATCTTTACCAGGGGCACATTATATAAAAAAATTACTCGCTTAGGGTAGCAAAATCATATCAAAATGCTTGCTTATATTTTTAACAGTCACACAAATTAGGGCCTACTCGTTTAGTTTTAGAAAAATTAAACCAAAAGACTGGGCTATTCCAGGAAAAAAAACGCCCCCCCCCCTCTATAGAGGGCGCGGGAATTCCAGACTTTTTGTCCCTTTTGAAAGGCTGAAATTTCCATAATTTAATGTCTAATACGGGGTGGAAATTCCAGCCATTTTAGGTATGGAGGGTGACGGAATTCCCGTGTTTTTACGATTTCAGAGGAAAATTCGGAAAAACAATCAATATTTTCAACACCCTCTATACCCCTAACCACACCCTCTGGAATTCCATGTTTATTTACTTGGTACCCCAGATAGCAAGGCGACGGTCGGGTGAACGGTCACCATTGGTCGGCACGGTCGCGGTCGCTATTCGACCACCAGCCAACGTTAATATGACGTTGTTTTAACAACCAAATCCGAGGTTGTTTTTTTGACATGATACGACGTTGAAGTACGTGGCATCTGACTACAAATTGACGGGTGCCATACAACGTCGGACAACTATGGTCCAACGTGTGCATAAACGCGGACGTTGTTGTGCATATGGGCCAACGTCGGCAATGTTCGGCATGGTCGCGGTCGGGCAAGGCAACGTCTTATCCAACGTAAGGTGATGCGAAACTGATCATGAAAGTTCGTCAATGGGTTGACAGATGGGTGGCAGCAACGTGGCCCAGTAGGATTACAACGAAATATGAATGTGAACTTAGAAGTTTCATGGAAATGAAAATAATGTTACATTTATAGGTTAAATTTGATTAAATAAGTATTGTTTGAAATTTTGATATTAAGGGTTCTAAATTGATTTCATTTTTTGGGGATGTCGGCACTAACACTTCAACCCAACGTTGGCCCAACGTTGCGAAATTGGGGGGGGGGCGGTGTCTTTGACGACCTTCATTTTTCTTACTAAATTTTTTATTTTTTGACCATTTTTAACTTCTCCTGTGGTACTACATTTAAGTTGTTTTTTTTTTTCTTATTAGTGGATGGAATATTGCATTTTTGTAGAAAATTGTATTTGCGGCTTCGAATGAGAAACAATCATGCACAAGTAACATTTGCACCTGTTGTACACGCATAGATAAATCTCTTATCTTGTCAGGAATGATTTCGTTTTACTATTTCTGGTCGAACTTGTTTCATTGCACGTCCAACTTCAAGTTATGAAACAAGCTAAACATTCTGTATATTCCTTAATTATATATGGAGGAATAAATTCCTTTAATTGGAAACAGAATACAACGGCTGCAAGATTTTGATAATAATTGGAACAATTGGTTAAACAAAGCAATTACTAATTCTTGACTCGACACAGGCCCAACTATAAGCCATACGTTGGCGCAACCTCTTTCTGACGTTGGATCAACGTTATACCAACGTCAAACTTTGTAATTGGGACCTACGATGGCCCGCTGGCCAAAATGACGTTTGGTCAGCGTCTTTTTGCAACGTTGGTCCAACCCCGGGACTACGTTGCGCCCAACGTTGGCCCAACGTAGTCTTCTATCTGGTGTAGTCTAATAATCCTGATTTAGGGAAGGTAGTGTCTGGAATTCCTGTAATTTATGGAAGGTAGCGTCTGGAATTCCAGATAGTTCATGGGAAAGATAGCCATGAATTCAGATATTTTGTGAACAAACTTTGCCCGTCTATGGGGGGGTTTTTTTCTTGAATAGCCGCAATTGTTTGAGGTTGTTTTCTTATACCAAGTGAAAATATTTGCTCAGGGTACATTTCAGAGTCATACTTTTTTTTTTTTTTGATGATGAAGATGTTCATAAAGTCCCCGGCCATTGTATGGTCCCCAAGAAGACCATTGTATGGTTAGGTCCACTTTACGAAAAAGTGGAAAATAATTTGCGCAAACGCATATTTCCCCCTCCTCCCCCCACAAGCAGTGGCGGGCCTAGGTGGGTCATAGGGGGGGGGGCAAAGGGTGAAGAGGGGGC
>JAMKCH010045355.1:0-11994 GCA_023653785.1 Ophioderma brevispina | reverse complement strand
GGGTTTTCTCTGCGGGATTCGCGGCTCTGGCTCTCCTCCAAAAAACTTTGGCCAGGTCTTTTAATCACATTATAAAGTCTAAGGTCCTTTTACTCACCCCTGGTGTACTCCACTGTCTAGGTGAGTTATTGGCTTCCTGACTTTTAGGAATCTAGATTCCATGTGTTTTTCGGCTCTGGCGTTTTTGGTCTACCTTTGACTGCATCCTATGGCTGCTCTCCGAAATATCATGTTCCACCTCCGACTGAGTGTGCTAGTCTGGTGTTGATTGAAATTATTCATTCATCGGGGGTTAATGTATATATTTCAGTCAACATTGGTGTAAAGGAAATCAGCTCAGTGTAATGATTTAGTTAAAAACACATTATGTTTTATAAATCATATAACTGAGGCCTGATTTCCTTTCCAATGTTGACTTCCCGCTTCCAGGCCCGCCCCACAACATGATATGTGCATGTGTCCGTGTGGGCTCTGAGCCAAAACGGAATTGGGGAAGAGTAATGGCCGACAGGGTGTGACCTGGGGTCACTGGTTGAGACAATTTTCTCTTTTTTAGGGGTGCTAAAATAGGTATTTTGGAGCATTCCACTTCTCAGAAGGGAAATGCATATATTTCAGTCAACATTGGAAAGGAAATCAGGCCTCAGTTATATGATTTATAAAACATAATGTGTTTTTAACTAATTTCCACCTATATTGACATTAATAAGTATCTTGATCATGCTACACTAGTATTCCCATCCATTTTTCACCATATGGTAATAGATTAATTTTATTTTGAAAGCCATCGGTTCTGTTCAAATTTTGATTTTCTGGCTAATTTAGTAGTAGTAAATCCAAAGTTTTAAATCCAGTTTTGTCCCCGTGAAATGGGGGTTGCCAGATTCACCTCACACTCGTAGAAATCGCCCTTACTTTCTCCCTCCACTTCAATGCATCCACCATCCTCAACCCAACCCTCCTACTCTCCTCCTCCACTTGCATCATCCATGTCTTCTTTGGATGTCCCTTCCTCCTCAATCCACCCACAACTCAAAAGCCCTTCTTAAAGCATGCTCAGCACATTCCCATACCAACGAACACTATTCGCCTTCGCCAACCAGTCCACTGCTTCTTCCAAACCCAACATCTGCATCAAGTCCTCAGTCTTCTTCCTGTTCATCAACTTCACACCACACACTATTTTGAACCATATTTATAATGATGGACAAACCTCTCTGCACGTGCATGTTGTAGGTAATAGAATTGTTCATCTTTTAACTTTATCAGGCTGATTCAATTTCTGTATGTCTTCTTATTTTACTTAAAAGATTTCTTAAAAGTATGCTCAGAAATTTATATGCATCTGATGTCAGCACCGAGCCCCAGAGAAGCCGTCTACATCCCAAGTGAGACATCTCCAAGACAGGAGAAAAGGCCCTTGAAGTCTGACCAACCTACGCCAGATGGAGTCGAGGCCAGGCAGTTCCGCGATGCTCTGATTAAGGAATGCACTGATGCTGAATTCAGGTACATTGTGTGATCAATCTTGTAAAGATGAGAGAGGAGTCAATATTTACACCAGGGGAAAATGGAGGATTTGAGGGGGAAATTTGAATTTTTTAGTGAACTAGAGGGTGGAACATGAACATTTTCATTAAAGAGGGACTCTGGAGATAAAAATTAAGGTTCATGGTATTGGTATGTTGGACCAAACCAGAAAGTCTGAGCATCAGAGGATATCAGGTTGTAGGAGTAACTGATGTTAAATTTGTCATTTTAGGTTGACTTGCCTGCCTGGCTTGCCTGTCAGCCCAGGTCTGATGATATCATTCACTGTGTGTTTGGCATGCTTTTTGAAAAAGTATGTAGGCATTACTTCACACAATTACTATTTTATGTGCTTGTCTACCTGGCCCCTGTGTGTTGTGTGCTTGGCATGCTTTTTGAAAAAGCATGCAGGCATTACTTCACACAATTGCTATTGTCTGTGTTTGTCTACCTGGCACCTGTCAGATCAATATCTCGAAAACAGGTCTATAGAGTACAATACCTACATGCTTTCCAAATATGCAATAGCAGTTGTGTAATACTTCACACAATGAATGATGTCACTTTCCCTGGGCTGACGGGTAAGCCGGGTAGGCAAGTCAACCTAAAGTGATGAACATAACATCATGCAGTTACTCCTACGCTCGGCTTCTACAACCCGATATCCTCTGATGCTCAGACTTTTTGGTTTGGTCCAACACACCCATATCTACTATTAGTCAGGAGGAATTGTGGGCACAGGGTGGAAATGGAGTACAGACTTTTTCTATTGATCGATTTTTGTCAATGATGACCTAAGCTAATAATTTCTGGAGGGTGTGCAAATTTCGTGCAGTGGCATTTTCTAGAAATCCAATATGGCCGCTATCACTCTCAAATTCATTCAAATGGCCATAATTTTATGCACTAGATCTAGGTTTTAAAGCACGAGGAATCTTTTGGATGGGTTATTGAAATGATTTGATCACAACATTACCATTAAATCCAATATGACCACCCTAAAACCCAATTGGCATCTGAAATCATCAAGTGTCATAATCATCAAGTATTTGTGATGGAGGTATAAATCTGCGCTCTAGGTACCCCTTGTAGGAACTCATATCTGATAATTCAAGTGTGTTAACAAGCTTAACATCAAGATGGCAGTCAATATGACTGCCTTTAAGATCTTTAAAAACTACAAATTGTCATATATCAGTAATATATTGGCCTCATTTTGAATTTTAAGCATGTTGTCAAAACACCCTATACCAGATACGAGTATTAATGCTATAGGCATACATCTCCTACTTTAATTTAAACTTTAAGAATCATTGTGTGGTGTTTTAACTAAATACAATACAGTTGTAAGTATTATAGTTTTAAAGAGTAAAAGGCGCCACATCGGCCCCCCATGTTAGCATTTTGCATGTTAAAGAAACAGATAATCCAGAAGAAGAATGTCAAATGGTCACATACTTATCCCATACCTTAATTTACACCTTTATATCTAATAATAATGATTTGACCGTAATACATATAATACACATATAATGTATGTTTTACAATATTTTAAAGGAGGCTGGATTGGCTTGCATCTTGAATTTTGAAAATGTCCATTACAGAGGAGAAATGCAGTAGGGTGTCTCGTGATCAAATACATGTATATCATAAGTTGTAAAGCTTAAAGCATTCATCTAGGACCACTGGAATCAAAGCTCTAAACTGCAAAATGTCGCCGAACAATTGACGTTTCTGGATGCGTTGGAAATGCAGTTTAGAGGTGTTAAAGTAACACTGCAGGTGTGAGCAGTTGATAAAGATTTTGAAAACACATTGCAGAACTTATTTTAGGTTGTACAGAGTATTCAAGTGCGAACTTCAGGGGTAATGGGGAGTTTATTAAGATCATTTAATGATTGCGAGAGCATATTTGACTTTCGAGAAGCCATATTGGATTTGGTGGCAATGTAATGATGAAATGACATTACCAACACTTTCTTGTGCTTTTAAAAACACCGGCAGTACCAGAGAAAGAAATATTTGTCTTTATTGGAAATACTTAAGGATTTTTTAGTGATTTTGGACATGGTATCAGCCTAATTGGAATTTCAAAAATGCCACTGTAACAAATTTTGCACACCCTCCAAACTTATGGGCTTAGTCCATAATAAACTAAAATCTATCAATAGAAAAAGGCTGTACTCCATTTCCATTCCTAAGGCTGTGTTGCCTAAACCTTCCCCCTGGACTATATGAGCCTTCTATCATTTTTCTCCTCGGAGTCCCTTTTTAAGAGATATGGGGCTGGGGGAACCTGAACTTCATGAAAAGGAATGCACCTTTTAATCAAAGGAGGAATGCAAATTGTTTGGTGAAAATTAAATCCTCCAGCCCTGGAGTAAATAATGACCGCTCCATAATACACTTTTGTGTTTCAGTTTGATCACCTGTGGCTTTGGTCTCATTTTTTTTTTTTTTTTGCTATTGCGTTTGCTGTTGTTGTTTAATTTAACTTTGCTTGTAGTTCTTTGTGAATGGGATACAATACTCCCAGGGCATTTATGTTAGTGCTATACTGGTATAAAGCTTTCAATAGGTAACTTGCCAATTCCAGAACAACTCAACATTTGGTCCGTGCAATGAATAAAGCTTGCTCAGCTCCTCTTTGTTTAGATTCATACAATCACTGATTGTTTCTTTATGTACCCACGTTGCTCATCTGCTCAGGATGTATTGAAAGGCACTATCAGTGATCTGTCTGAAATTTGCAGAATAGCTTTAAGTGTAAATAGTCCTGTTGAAAAAGTGATAGAAAAAGGAAAAAAAAGCAGTATTTAAAGATATGAATCTCCGTTCAATTACTGTTGTAGTAGTGTCCGACGGAGAGTATGCCTAAAATATCAGATTTTGTCTTTATTAGTCTGCTTTGGTGTTATCAACTTGTAGTATTTAGACACCAATATTTGTTTACAGCGCAACAATCTGCTTTTTGAGAATTTTTGATTTTCTGTTTAGCAATCGAGGTAGTGCCTTTAAGCCTTGAACCTCATTGTGTGGGGTATTATTCAGAGATTGCCTTTAAGGCACTGCAGAGCAATGGTCTCTTTAATCACTCTCATTAATCACCAGGCGAGTGATTTAAAGGCTCCCCCTTGAATTTGATGCGACATCTGTCTGTCACATGTATCTTTTGACCAATTTTTATGGATCTTAAAATGGCTTTGACAGGATAATTTAGTCTTCTTGCAAGGACCCAACCAATGTCTAGTTTATATTTCCTTAATAAGATCATCTTGAATGCTTGACCATTTTTTGTGTTGTTTTTAGCTGGTCCTCTATCCATCCGACGGGGAAGCCCGAAAGGACCCTCTACGTCGCCACCATTACTGGGGGGCATCCTGGCCACCTAACACACAGTACACACACACAATAATGCCTTTTTTAACGTGCTAACCTCCTTTTAATCCGCATTTTTAACAATTGCACCGTTTATTTCCATGGATTTATGGATGTTTTGTCAGGGACTGGATCTAAACTGGATTCTCAGGGCATGTGTCTTACTGTTGTTGTAAAAATTGAAGGTATCTCGCCCCACTTTGCGTGACTGAGAATGAACGCTTATGGTTATAATACGTGTTAAAATTGGTAAATACAGCCGCGTGAGAAAAATCATTTTTCGTAAAATTCAAATATCCAGAACAAAATAAAGTAAGCAACAGAATGGTTAGATATATTCCTGTACGTGAAAAATTGAATCGTTCCCAAAGACCGTCGTATTTGCTGAGAAACGTGACATCTTCCGATGCGGGTTGTTGATGTTATTTAGAAAACAGACATTCCATTCTTTCAGTGTCATGACATTGCGAGTGAATTTCCACGCGTTTCGTTTCCATTTTTGTAACTTTTATCGCTATTTGGTGCACCAAGAAATTTACATTTTTTTCCTGAGCTCCCCATGATATATCCAAATGGATAACAGTGAAACGGTGTTTATTTTTGACGTCAGAACTGATCAAAATTTCGCTTCTTTGTGGTAACACTTACAACGTAACCGCGGTTTATAACGAGAAATGCAAAAGATGCCCAGTCATGGCTGATGTGAGTGCGCCGCCCACGGAGTAGGGGCGATAATAGTCCCCGTCGGATTCGTGTATTGCTCCACTTAAAAGTTCTAGGAGATTTCTTTGTTTTCTCCTGCTTATTTCAAAAGGTAGTCCCTGATTATTATAACCATGCCAAACTTTGTATTGTTTCATGTAACTCTGCCATTTTAACTTGTTCATACTTCAGTTTGCCCATCAAGTGGCTGTCTCCACTCTATCCTATACCAGACCAATAAGTGACATTCTATGGATTCCTCATGTCTTTTGCTAAGATTTAAAACTTAATGCTGTATATTGGCACACTGCCATCAAAGAGGGATCTTTTCGATGAACTCGATTAGAATTTTCATCGTAGTGTAGATACTCTGTTTTGTGTGGTTGTGAAAGAGGGAGGGGGATCATTCAGTTCGGTGAAGGGAAGTTCATTTTTGAAGAGCGCCCCCAATTCAGAATTGAGATTTTTATACGGTTGCATGTAACTGGCTAGTAAACTATACCTGTAAATGGTTAAGCTCGGAAAATGTCTGTGTGTCCCAAACGAAGGATGTTTGTAATTAGAATATCACCCTATAATATGTCAACGGCTGCTGGAAACGGCCTTCCAATTGAAATAGCCGGGGTAAATAGCGCCATGTACGTGATCTACGTCATACCATTAGTTGTTTTATTTGGTTCAGGCAAGTCAATTTAGAGTTATCTTCTCGAGGCTGTCACTATTTCATCATGGATGGACATAAACGTAGCATTCCAGCTCTGCCGGTAATTCCCATCTGGGATCCCAATTCTAAGTACAATCGCTTATTTTATGATAAATATGCATTTTTAGCATTGTCTCGCAGGTATAGTTTCCTAGACAATTACCAACGATACTGTGGCAATATCAACTTTGGAAATTGGGGGCGCTCTTCAAAAATGTGCCATTATTGCTTAACTTAAAATTTATTTCTTTTCAGTATGAAACATGATTACCATGAATTTACCATTAGTGAAAATAAAACATTAACCACATGTGCTATTTACCTCTCTATATGTCACCAGGCCACTTTCCTCAGCAAGATCACCAGACTCAAGGACAGAGGTCATTCAAGTATTGATGACAAGTACTCTTTTTGCAATGAATATCCATACCTTCCTTGAAGTATAGCAGCTGACTTAGACTGAGGATGGCACCAAAAGAAGGACTTTCCAGGTAAACATGCCAGCAGATGGTCGTGGCGTATCCTCTGCATGTGTTGATGTGTGGGCGTGGCTTTTCCTATATGAAATCCTTACTCCCCATGGAAGACCTTACTTAACCTCTTGGGCACTACCACCTGTGATACAATCTGTCTGATTGGCTCCATTACAGCTAGGATACAACATGAGATAAAAAATGTTAATTTTCAATAAACGGCTATAACTCGGCCATTTTAAATTGGAAAGCTGGTTTTCAGTTTTGAAAACTGAGAGTGGGAGGGGTGGGTTGGGGATGGAGGATGCATTGAATCGGGTGAAATGGAAGGAAGGAGTGAGGGCGGTTGCTGCGAATGTGAGGTGATGGGGATAAAACCGGATTTAAAACTTTGGTATTAGTAGTAGTAGTAGTAGGTACGCATACCGGAATTAGAGGCCAGGTTGACCTCTTTCGCATCTGTGATCGACCCAAAAGAGTCAAAATATTTTAAATTTGTAGGAATAGTTTAAAAGTGAAGAATAAGTCTGTTGATTTCTCATAAGTTATTTTTCCAAGCGAAAATTGATAGAAAAGGAAGAAAATAGCAGTGTCCAAAGATATGACTCGCCATTGAATTACGTGTTGTAGTAAGTGTCCGTACTGACAGTAATGACTAAAATATCCAATTTTGTCCTTACTAGGTTGCTTCTAGTCAATTATCATTTGCAGGGTATGTTAGGACACCTGTATTTTGTTACATACTACGTGAATCAAAAAAAATTGTGCAAAGATTAAAGATGATCTTGACCTTAATGCAATCACTATATCAGAGATTTGTTGTTGTTTTTATAAAACACATCTAATATACTTCCAAATGTTGACAAAACGAAAGAAATCGATTAAAAAATAAGCCAGATATGACCAATTTTGTAAACAAACACAACACCCCTTTTTTCGCCATTCCTATGGGATTTACACACATTAAACTTGTTTTTGTGATAATGTATACAATATCAATATCATGATGCCTTTGTCAACTTAATGCTATATTTTCTTGATTATTTCAACTTCGGATTAATCAATGAATTTATTTATACCAATGTGCCAACTGATATGACAAATCCAAACACCAATTCACCTGTTGCAGAGCAAGAAAACAAGATCTTCCCATTGTTTAGGATATTGCAAAGAGTTTGGTTGATTATTGACGTAGCTTGTATCTACCTGGATTACAGTAGTAGTGTTGAAACCCTTTTCATTTACACATCAAGATTAATTGGGTGAGATTTTGTGTGATATATGATGTGTTTATACAATTTGTTCAGTGACTAAATCTAAATTTATATTATTACAATATGTTATAATTTATATTGTAGGAGAGCGTGGCCTAGCGGTTAGGGTGCTTGCCTGGAGCGCAAATTTATCAAAAATTCCCGGGTTCGAATCCCGATGGGGTCACTTGCTGGGATTTTTTCGGGTACTCAATTCTGGATTTGATCTGTATACCAGCTATTGATTAAATACAGAATATACTGCTCTCTTCCATGGTTCACTTGGAATTGGGCAAGTGAATTGTGAAAGCATCCCGTCCTTCGGAGGGGACGTTAAGCCGTCCGTCCCGTGTACAGAGATTCAAAACTGTACATGTACATCACAGCCCTGACTGTTCCCAATCTGCCCCCAGCCTCAAAAAGCCGGCCATGTTGGAGCATCCGTATCATAGATACACGCGGCCCCGGATCTGCTTATCCTGACACCACCACAAGCCATTACCAATATCTTGTGGATACACTAAAAATAATAAGCACAGGTAATAAAAAAAAAAGTAAAAAAAAAAAAAAAAAGAATAATTTAAAGTGTTACTCATTTTGCATTGTGCAATAAAACACAGTACTTCTGTAAAATGTGAAAAATTTGTTGAGTGAGTGCATGACTTTTGTGACTGAAACTGTTTTGAAAATTGATATTTTTGGTAAAGGTAAAGGGCATTTTTATGATCCACAGCCTTGTCCCCCTTTACAGGAATAACGGCAGAAGCCTACAGAACTGTAGATTGCATATCCGTCAGAACTCATTCTTCAATTGGAAAAGAATTGTGCCATGTAGATGTTAAAATGCTTTATTCCTATTGAATACAAAAGAATGCACTACTGATTGGTTCAGATGGATCTGCATTAGCTTCCTTGCAAGACACTGGCATGTGATACAAAATTTACTCATAATACCAAAATGCAAGATCAGAATCACCTGAAAGTTTGGGAATAAGCTTTCCTCAAGGATATCTACAGATCAAACCCTAACTGAAACAGAACATGCAAGGATCACAAAATACACCTTTAATTACATGTTATAATGCTTGTCTCATCAAATGGTGCATGATTTTTCAGGTGCAATGTGCACATCCTATCCTGATAGGTCCACACCACTAAGTAGTGCATACGTAAGACCAAATTTCCATTTTGAAATTGGGCCGTTTGGGTCTGGTCTGAAGTAATAAGAAATGTGACCAAAAGTTGTGTTTTGGCTGAAACTGTGAGCTTATCATGTATTGACCAGTGCCAGAGAAAACCACTGCTTGCTATTTTTATCAGATTTCTGTACCTTGGGGACTATTAGTCTAGCAGATTACATGGGTTTCCGTGCACCTTCCTTAAAGGTCCATGGCCCGATCGCTAATAGCCTCGCCCCAGAACCCCAGGTTTTACCGGAAGAGGTCAAAATTTTGGTATCAGAAGAAAGCCACTATTTTTCTCATTTACCCTGTGAAATCTTAGGGCTAGAGGATGTTTGGTTTGGAAGTTATGACCGAAAATGTACTCCATTTCGGTCAACCAATATTAATTTTACACAGTACTCTATGGGCTCACAAAATCATGTTTCTAGCACTCGCATCAAAACGGATTGAAATAGCAGCCAGAAACTTTACAGATGGGGTTTTTGGGTGAAGGCCATTCTATCAAGTTGAAAATTTTATATACTTAAATCGGACCATCCCCCTTTAAAACTAAATTATAACATTTTACAATTTCTACAACATCATCTAAAAGAATTTGGATGTTAACAAAATCAAATATTGTCCCAATTTGGCAGCCAAAACAATTCGTCTCAATAAGGAATCATAAAATAAATATACTTTGGCATATTTGTGATGTACAGTTACAGAGATATGTATGATAAAGGTCATTGAACTTTTGATTGGTCATTGTATGGGAGGTCAAATTTTCAAAATGCATGGATCTTGACAAAACTTATTAATTTGTTGGTATGAGCATGAGCAATCCAGAAAAGTCTAGTTTGCAATATGTTTAGTTAGGTGGTACTTTGGTGTAAAATTATCTCTTGTCAAATTTACATTTTTTGTATGGAATTAGGGACTACTTGTCACTTTCCTAAAAAATAAACCAAAATGGAAAATCCGAAATTGTGGAAACTGAACATTTCCAGATTGCTCAAGCTCATACCAATAATTTGACACCATTTTTTTTTAAAGATTGAAGCATTTTAAAAAATACCCCCTGTACAATGGCCAATCAAAAGTTTGATGACCTTTATCACATTTACACTCACATCTCTGTAACTGAACATCAAAGATATGCCAAACTATATATTTTCTGGTTCCTTATGCATGATGGGACGAATCATTTGAGATACTTTTCAACTAATTTGAACCACTTTGTACGATTAATTCCTCTTAATCAATAATGGCTGCCCAACCATCCCCTTGGGACAAGATTTGATTTGGGTAACGTCGAATTCTGGTGAAGAAGATGGGATAGTTGTTCTAAAAATTCAATGTTAGAATTTTTTAAAGGGGGTGCTGGAACCCATATAATCTGCCTATAACTGTTGACTTGGCATCCACACGACGTCGTAACAGATGGTTACTAGATGACGGCAGTGGGCGGCGCCAGACTCTTTTCTGGGGGGGGGGAAGTGAACTTTTTTTGGGGGCGGGGGCAAAAGTGAAATTGGGTGGGGGGGGGCAAAGTATCAATATTTGGAGATTTTTTACCCATTTTGGCCCGAAAGTTCGGATTTGTCCCAAATTTTGTGGAAGTTGGCCCCAAATCGCTGAATTTTGCCAAAAATCCCTCATTTTTCTTTCGGTCCCCCCCCCCCCGTGGGAGGGGGGGGGACTAGGGAGAGAAAAAAAATGGGGCAAAAGCTCCCCCATGCCTTCCTCTGGTGCTGTATAGTTTGCAGCAAGATATCTGCATGTTCATGAATATTAATGGATTAGCATATCACCGAAATGTCATTAACCGCTGAACCGACAAAAATGCAACTACTCATTAAATTTGGTAGTGCATAGACCACATGTTGTTGTATAGTATTGTGTCCAGTATATCGTATATGAGAAAAACTAATTGGCTAATTTTTATATGTGTAGGGCCCCGATAATTGCGAACCATATAATTCTCGTTACCATTTTGATTCAATGGTATTTTCTTAAAAATCCCACATAGTGTGCACATGTCATAAACATTTCCCGATTTTACACCATTTTGAATTGAACTCTATATGTCAAAGTCATTGACCTAATTAAAATCCAAGAAAACTCCTTTTCATGTCAGGGTTCGATTTAAGGATGACCTAAATGTATCATTGTCAAATTTGTTTAAATTTTGGACAGAACAGTTATTTGGGCAAGTTTGGAAGTTATTAGTTCATTCTCCAAAACCGCCCATATAATCCAAGGAACCCTATTTTGCCAGCCATGTTAGATTCTATGTGCTCCATTCGCCAAGAGGGAATTCCATGAGATTGCGCATTTATCACCACCGTCAATGCGCTATGAGCCACCGTTCAGTTCGGACGTACACGGTCTTTGCGGCTCGAATTATAAGTGATCCTTTCGTGTAATTCCTCAATTATATCCTCGATTACTATATTACGATGTCATCTTCTACCAACCACGAAGTATACTCGTTCTGTCTGCGGGTTCTGCTGCGATGGCAACTCGCTGATGAAAACTACGCGGGAGGTGCGCCATCAAAAAAGGAAAAGGTGAAGAATTCGGAAGGTTTGCCAATGACGCAACGTAACGAATCCGCGTCAAAAAAGCACGCCGCTCTTTCTCCATCTTCGGGGGTCGCGACCAACCCAAACGCTACAGATAAAGATGAGAAACTTGATGCTATGTATGCACTGGGGTCGAATCTCCAGGAAATTTGATAATAACTCTAAAATATACGAGAACAACGCAGCAAATGAAAAACAGACAAA
>JAMKCH010045354.1:0-12107 GCA_023653785.1 Ophioderma brevispina | reverse complement strand
TCGCCCGCGGTTAAAAATTACACAATACCACCTTGGAGAGTGCAAATGCATAATCTATGGCTTTTTCGTAATTTGTAATACAACGGAATAAATTCCAAACCTAAATGTTGATGGCCTTTTCTAAATTAATTTTCACGATGTTAAAGGGGGATGGCCCGATTTAAGGATATGAAGTTTTCGTCTTGATAGATTGGCCGGCACTCCAAAACCCCATATAAATGAGACTTTCCCCAAATAAATGAGACTTTCACACAGCTGTGATTCCCAGAGGGGCCCTCAGCTTGATCAGTACTTAAGAACACCTGTGTTCCTGGAACATTTCATGCTGAAAAGGTCTGTACTTGGAATGTGGAATTCTTTTGTTCATGGATCGATTGAACAAGAGAATTCCACATTTCACATATCTGTATCTGTCGGATACAGCAACAATCTCCTCTTCGGGATATATAAGCTGCAGGTGTGTGGTGGCCAGCTGACACTAATGATGCCCCCCCCCCCCGATAAGATTTTGAATTTGGATCTCCTGTAGATTTGTCTTGAAGGTCTGGGTTGTAGTTGCCTCTCTAACATTTGCAGGAAGGTGGTTCCACTCAGCAATGGTTCTCGGAATGAAAGAGTGTTTATAACAATCTTTGTTTGACGACAAATGGGTGAATGAAATTGAAGCGGTTTTTCTGGTGGTTATATCTCCCCCCTCTGACTTAGCCTGGCATGGTCGGTGTCGACCGCAACTTGATGCTGAATGGATTTGTATAGAAGCGTGAGTCAAGATATCGCCCGTCGCTCCTCTAGTGATCGCCAGCCTAGGTTTGTGATCATTGTGGAAACGCTGCTTTTCCGACGGAAATCTTTACATATGAAACGGGCTGCTCTTCGTTGTACTGCTTCCAGTCTATCTTTATGGTCACGATGATATGGATCCCAGATACTGGCGCAGTATTCTAATTTGGGGCGGACCAAGGTTTTGTAGGCCGTTTCTTTCACTTTCGCCGAGCAGCTATACAAGTTTCGTCGTAATAGACCCAGCACTTTATTTGCTTTTGCGGTAGTATTGCTGATATGATCGGCCCAGTTTAATTTGTGGTTTATTTCTACTCCCAAGTAGGTGTGACTGTTGACTGTTTCCAGAGGTTTGCCATTCATCTTATAGGTTGACTGGATGAAGTTTTTCTTATGGGTGATATGCATAGCATAGCATTTTGCAACATTGAAACGCATCTGCCAACAGGACTCCCACTTGCAGAGTGTATTTATATCATCCTGTAGAGCTTTCACATCCTCCGCTGATATTATTTTGCGGTACAGAATACAATCATCCGCCAGAAGTCTGACTTGGGATGTAATTCCTTTCGGGAGATGGTTTAGATACAGGATGAAGAGCAAGGGCCCTAAAACCGTGCCCTGTTGCACACCCGATGTCACATGAATTGATGATGAGGAAACGCCATCCAGGACAACTTTTTGTGAACGTTTTGTAAGAAAATTGCTAATCCAAGTATGAAGAGAGCCAGTGATTCCTGCCTGTTGAAGTTTCAGTAGGAGGCGCTGGTGTGGTACAAGGTCGAACGCTTTGCTGAAATCCATGATCACAACATCAGCCTGGCCCCTCTCGTCAAGAATCTTAACATACAAGTACACGCACCGTGTATTGCATCTAAATCTCCCTACTACATCCATCATTATCAACATTTATTTATTGACGCACATTTTCAACTACTTAAAGAGACACAAGGAGATTACTGAAAAGTGCGCATCCAAGTTTTTGTTGAAACTGGGATTTTTGCAAATTAAGAATGTTTGCCAATATATTCAATCGCACATGAAGTGAATAAGCCTGAAACACCGTCTTTACACAAAAAAAGGAATGTCTTGCACACCACAAAATCAAAGCGTGCTTCTCTATGGACAGCAGACAAGTTTTGGTTTCCTCTTCTACTTGTTTGTCCAATAAACATTCAAAACGTTGTCGTCCTACATCCCATCAAGTGCAAATTGTATCCTCAGAAAAAAAGCCCCTTTAAATTTGATCTTCGTACAAATTAAAAACATGAAATAATTTTTACTTAGCAGCCATATCCTACATAAAATTCATCTTAGAACTACCTTAGCTGACAGAGCTCCAGCAATGACTTGCAATGCGACATGTTCCAGATTTGAAATGCTCAGACCAATAAGCTTTGATAGAAAATGATATCTAACATATTCCAAGTGTCCCTTGATTTGGTCTTCAACAACCTACATTTGCAACAGAAGGTTCTGTAACCTGAACCACATAGGCACTACCAAACAAATTGATTGGTTACTAAAAGCGTTATATGATGTACTTAGCCAATCAGAGACAAGGTTAGAAAAGCTGAAAATTTCCGATAGATAGGTCTATTTTGTTTGGTTACTCAAAGAGGTTTATCATGTTGTATCATGTAATGAGCCAAATCAAAGATACTGTAAGAAAGGTGGTTTCACCTTCATGAGGTTAATGGTCTCTATATCTAAAACACGCATGGATAATTTACAGTTGTTTTGTGGGAACAGGTCACAAATCGAATGGAGTCAATGTCTGCTTGAACACGGTCACCTCATTAGAGAACTCTGGATGCTGGGTCCATTAATGCTAATAATTAGTTTCATGACAACTGTTTAATGGCAAGTATCAGCTATAGTAATGCATGGTTGTCTCGTGAGGATGTCAATAATAAAATATAGCTAGCATCAGAAGGTAATGGTTTTAATAAAATGATGCATACAGACATAATGAGACTATTTAGGAACCTTTTCAACTGCATACAAATGGGGATATTCCACTTATAACATGGTTTTTTTTAAATGGCCTTAATTTTGACCATTTTCTGCTACCAGATTGAAAGAATTGAATTATTGAGTTAAAAAAGCAGTTGTGATTATGTTGTGGTTAGGATTGTGGTTGAAAATTTTCAATGGATTTTTTTCTGAAAATAAAAATGAATACGCCACAAGTCTACCCCATATTATGTTGATATGTTTGCACATGACACGTTAGGTCCACCTACACCTACACTCCCCCCTCCCTTCCCCTGGTTGGAGCCATAAGTGAATGTATTGGGATTTGCTCTCTGCCTGGAAATATTTTGAGTTTAAGGAAGTGACTAAAAGATGGAAAGCAATGATACTAAAAGATGGAAAGCAATTTTGAAATTTGCCAATATATATGTTTCATTTTAAATTAAAAACCCCTTCCTCCATCCATATGTGAACTGTAATGCAAAACCATAACAGAGGTCATACTCCATAAAGTGAATACAATGCTGTTGTTTATCTGTAACCTTGATTGCTAATTGTTACAGCATTCAAGAGCCTTATCACGCCTGATTGAGCGCGAATTTTAAAAGCACGCGCCCTGCAGATGCTCACGCATACTGCCGGGCAGTGCTTTGTTCGTTGCCCGGCATTGACGTCACATGTCAACTCATCTATACTATCATTCCAGGGACACAGTTATAATGACCTCCTTGTGTACCTGTATGATAACATGAACTGACCTTATGCATTCTAGGTATCATGACTCATACCTGACAGTAGAGTTCATCTTTGAAAATTACAGTAGTGAGTTGAAGCTTTTGAACTGTGCCATGGAGTTGAGACTAGTGTATAACAAGCTGCAAAGTTTATGATGAAGTGTGAAGGCTACTAGAACTCCGTAATTTGGCAATAAAAAATACTAAAATTATTGAAATCTCAAATAATTTCATACTTCATTAAACTTCGAGAATAGGATTCTCATTAATGACCGAGTCTGTGCAGTGAAATCATAACCTTGACGCAGCTTTTACGCCCGCGTCTTTATGCCGCGGTCTTTGTGCACGCGTGTAAGAATTAACCGTCAATGCGACTTCCTGGTGAGACCAGCAGCATATCTAGCGATGATGTCACTGTACGGAGGTATAGGGAAACTGTTTAAATAAGTAAAACGCATCATTTAGTCAATACATACATTACTTCAGGTTATCCATTTGGCGCTCTCTACTCAAGCTCGCATACAAAATCTATCACACGTGTTTCTCGTGCTTGCGAAAGAACACCGCCAAAACACGGCACACAACTAACTCAATTTTCGTGGGTATATCGCCAAAATTCCCATTTTATTACATCCGTCATCTTTATTCATTGATAACTGTTCCAGCAAAAACCTTTTACAGCAACAGGGCCTTGATTTGCCTGTTTAAATTGTATTAAAGACAACAAAATATATAAATAAAGGATATAAGATGTACAGGACAGAGTTTTGTTAAGCCTCGAGTGGGCCGCGGTTCAGATCTTCTTGCATCACCTAAGACATTTTAAGATTATCTAAAATCGCTTCAAGTATAAAAACCTATACCAGGACACGTTTGATTTCAGCAACATTATACAGAACGCCCGCTGTGATCTTGTGATGCAATTTGAATATCTAAACAAGTACTCTTGAAATAAAATTGCACAATCTTGACGTTTCCACTCAGTGATTATATAAGTCCTAAGTCACTCTTGTATTTAAATTGAACGTTTTCAATTTGTTAGATGGTTTGGCGCCGAGATGTTAGAGTCAACATAAATTTGCTTTGTTTCCGCAGATTTAGACACCAAAAAGGTGTTGCCTCCGCTTCGAGTGGACCGCTTGTACTTGAATAAGTCCCTGACAGATGGATTTCGATAGCAGAGTGTAGTGCAAAGTTTTCTAATGTGTATCGTATATACCTGCCTGGGTTTGTTAAATTGTGAAAACTAAATACACACCAATCACAGAAAATTCTTTGAATTATTCATTAACTTGTGATTTTTCGTTTGGTGGCAGTTCTACGCATTTTCAATAACACTTGGAAAGTTCAAGTCCTTATGCAAAAATACTCTGTATTCAATTTCCATGCTTCAAATAAGAACAGCATACACAGACCGTCGTATAGGTTGATTATCAACAACAAATTAACCATTATTGCCTCGCATTTAAACAGTAACGCTATGGTAAACGAGTAGACGATCTTTAAGGCAATCATTCTGAGATAAGCCGAGATATTCTCTCTAAATTTACTAATGCCTTTTAATTGTTTTAGTTGATAATTTCGGGAAGACACAAAATTTAAAGGTATCCAGCCACTCTATATGTGTAAGCATAAAACAGGAGTCACTTAAGTGTTGGCAGTTGTGTTGAGTATCCCATATAGGATCCGTTTTGAGTCTGCTGTGACACCTTCTGTCTTCAATGTCACTGATGACTTTGCAATGATTTATTTAATTCATTTACTAACTAAACAATGCACAAGAAAGAAGAGAAATAAGGAGAACAATTGTAAGAATACAGAAAAACAAGGAAGAACAGCAAAGAGAAGAAGAGCGAAGAGGAGGAGAAAGAAAAGGAAGGACTTGAAAAACAGAAAGAAATAAGAAATGAACGAGAAAAGTGGAAGTAGGAGGGGAAAGAGGAGACAAAAAAGAAGGAAATAAGGTATAAGAAGAGGAAAAGGGTAGAAAAAAGGGGATTGATGATGAGGATAATGAAGAGATGAAGATGAAAAAGATGAAAAAAGGAGATGAGGGTGAAGATGATGAAGATGCAAAAGAAAAAGAAATAGAAGACGACGACTAGAAGATGCAGTAGAAGGGACGATGGCGACCAAAAAGAAGAAAGTACAAGGAGCCGGGTCAATGTGTAAACATTGGAATTGCTCAATTGACAAGCCATCACCTTGAACATTAGCCGGATGTCTTGTTAATTCTCCAGGAACCGATAGTTTCCGCTTTAACAAGCTATATTGATGTCCATCATATCAGTTTATCATGCATGGGAAATACGTCACATCATCGATTGCAGAAATGCTTCAACATGCTAAACATAAATGCAGTGTTGTAACGGCATCTTGGGAGTTCACGATTATTTAGCCAGTGGAGAGCATGCGGATATGACGTCACATGTGATGAAAGGCTGGCATGCACGTGTTCTCCAGAACTTCTGTCACCCTATCACAATAATGGTGCTGATACTATTCCTCGGAAAGTGGTATTAGGTACTGCGACTGTATTGATCCTTGGTTGAAATGTACCCTTTCTCGATTTACGTGATGAAATGGTCATTGACCTATCAAGTGTTGCTAAAATCACAGACGTTTTGATTTTGCTTTAAATGGTTTTAAAGATGAAACGATCGGAAAGACTACTTAATTAGCATATAAAGCTGCAGTTTGCCAACCGTTTCGCAGATATTCCGGTTTAGAATAGTCCCCCCCCCCCCGAAATAATCTGAGGGGTGAGTTGAATGTGAATGACTCACGTCAGACAACAAGAGTTCCGCGTGTAAAAGGAGTATGGTCAGGACAGGAATCATAGTCCGGGATCCATAGAAAACGCGAATAAAGCGTGAAACTTAAGTTGCATGAAGAGTCAAAGAATCGGGCCATTCTTCGTTGTCGGCGGACGCGAGTTCGGAGACTTTAATCTGCCAAACGGGAACACCGTAATATTTGCAAAAATATGTCACCCAAAAGAAGAAAACAACATATTAGTAAGGACTGAAAAGCCTCAAAGTCTGGCTGGCTTGCTCCGTCGTCCTTTACGGTTGGTGTGTTGCGAGTGTGATCTCCTTAAACGCACCCATCGTTCGCAAAATCGGGTTAAAAGGGTTAGCCAAAGTAATTTATATATAGGCCGTTAAGATTTCATATGTGTAGTCTTGAGTTGCAGTTTTATGATCTTCTATGTACATGCAGTGTTGCTGATCAATTTCTTTGTTATTTGAGTTGCGCCAGGTACTCGCAAGTGTAAAAAACTCTTTTATGTAGATCAGTCTGGGCTGGCAATGGGTTTGAATTGGATGTCAAAATTTAAAATTGTCTTGTTAGTCTGCTAAGTGGGTTGGGAAATTCTTTTGACAGTCTGGTGCAATCAGTCCAGAAACACAGAATCGATACGGATTACTATATGTTGAAGCGGGACAATTGTTTTGAATGAAGATAAAGACAACCTGAAATAAATATTTATCTCAGGTGGGAAACTTTTACCGATCATCTGTAATACCAGTTCTCCAGTAAGGTCTGCGTAGGCCCCTATGACATGAAAGTAGTCTGCACAAAATGTTTGAGGGTTTTCTGGGAAAACTTGGCCTGCTTGATCCAGTCTTGCATGCATTTTTTTCATCATTTTCATCCTTGAGCATTTTGAGATCGGGAAAGGGAATAAGTTAACATGGGCAAATTTTAAATGTTTCACACGGTGTATAAAAGGTGCATAGCAAGCGACAAAGATAGCTCAATCGGTAAGTCTCGACTCCAGTGTAGGCTCATCCATGCGTATAGGCGGAGTTCGAGCCCTTGAGATTAAGCATTTGAATTTACTGGACCAGAAATTAACCGCTTAGTTGTCCGACGAATAAACCCCCGCCCGCCGCGCGCAAGTGGCTGGTAAGCCTGCTAGAACTAATAAGGGGATCCGTCTGCTCATCAGTCCACCGGTAAGTGTATTTAGCCGACTATGTTTTCAGTTGTAGAATTATGGACCCATCTTTTTCACATTCACGGCGGGGACACTGTGAATATTAATATTAAAGAAACATATAAGATGTTGAATCTAAAAAGGAATTTTATGGGACACAGCCAATTTTTGAAAAATAAAGATTGATGACGTCCCGGGACATTGATGGTTTATTATTTGCGTCGGGGGGACACATTCAGGTTAAAATGACGCTACGTATCCCCACATTGGAAAAAAACAACCGTATCGTCATCGTACGGCGGTTTTGAATCAGTCGGGAAAAGGTAAATTTTGTACTGTTAGACATCATACACGGGGCTTTGGGAAAAAAAATATAGCACTTTGGCCAGAATGTCATGTCAAGACCTGATTTAAACATAGTAGGTTATATATAGCGGTCGCCCCCCGAAGAGCAAAGTGATACCTGATACTGACACGTGACCTGGTACTTGACACCAAACTATTCATCTTCGTTACCGTTTATAACTACAATACGCAAAGCAGCAAGCATCTGTATCTCGGTTGTCACAGCGTAATTCCTCAAGATGGGCGGATATAAATGTGGTTATGTACAGGTAGGGTAGGAACGATCTGCTCGATTTGGGATTGGGATTTGCCAAACCGGTAATTGTAAACTGTACATGCATGTACTATGGCAGTCTCGGTCCCAGTGCATAAAAATCATCTCTTAAACCTTTGTTCAACAGATCTTATTAATTCATGAAGATTAAAAAAAATAGGAATGTTCACATCAATCATGCTTTCTGTTAAATTACCTGTGCTTAACTCAAAACTCCAGAAACTTCCCCGAAAAGTAATCCTATCAAACATCATAACCCTTGAACATCGAGGCCATGGCTACAGAGCTATGCGCTCTGTATCCAGGCGCACCGATACACCCTAATTCAAAACAGCCCTATATAATTATTATACACCCGAACCCCAAAACCATTGCACTCCGGGATTTACCCTGCGATATTTGGGATCTGCGATGGTTATCTCGATGTAGTTTGCTGATATAGGGAAGGCGCTGGATCCCGATCTGCTGCCTCCGTTAAATGATGCGACATGGTTATGGTATGGTTGGTCCACAGTGATCAGCGACCATTGTGAAAGCGCTAGATGCCAATCGCAATAAGGAGGCTCTATATAAATCTCTGCTATTATTATTATTATGTTTCTCCTGGGGGCGCAAAAGGACAAGGTGATTGCCCGTTCCAAAGACCTTGCCTTTACACTCTGGAGCAAGACTGACTTAAGACAGCACACATTTTAAGGAGAAAAACATTGTTGAAATGCAATGATGCAATTTTGAAAAAGAAAGTTACTTTACCAAAATCCATAAAAACATGACATTCTCTCACTTTTTAATCGCAGTATTAAAAATACTACCATAACCCACGAAATAAAGAACCAAATAATAAAATATAAATCACAGCGCCGTTTTTTTTGGCATTATTAAATTTTAAATCTAAATCTGGATTTTTATTAAAAAGTCTGTAAGTACTTGTGGCTTAAGGTATTTCACAATAAAACAACTATGGTGTTTATAAGCTACGAACAAATAGTTAAGTTGGAAACACGTACTTAAAGTAGAAACACAAAATTGTCCACAGTCCTGTGGTTTGCTAGAATTTTCAAACATGCTAATTAACTGAGACTGCCACGGCTGCTGAACCAGTGTAAACGTGTAATGTTTTTGGGAATTCAATTAAGAGTCCATTTGTTTGGTCCTGTCTTTGGATCAATTTCACACGGAGGGATTTAACTGTGGCAATCCTATCACTTAAAGAATCAAGAAACAAGCAGAATATATTGAATAGATTGTCATTCGCGTTACGAGCTCACGAATAACAATATTACAAATTCTACATGGTTAGAGGAAAAATAGGAAACACTATTGCGAGATAGTGGCATGTACATTCACTTGTACCCCTAACCCGAAGGTGAAAGGGTGGGGAATAAGCCCGTAGCATAAGGGAATTGTTCAATCATTCTTTATTAATCATTAAAAATACACAAAATTAAAATAGAATGTACAAAACCTCCAGGACCGCTTGCAGGCCTGAATAGCAGGCCAGCATGCAGGCGGGGGGAAACACAAAGAAAAGGACAAACCGCCACAGCAGAATTAAAATTTAAATACAACAACATAATAAATAGTATTGAGAAAAATAGTATAGAAAGCCAGGCTAGAGGCTAGGACATAGTTATGTGGAAAAGGGGTAAGAGCTACATTTTTAAACAAGGAGCAGCGTCCCACTGAGTTTCATTGCGCGCATTCCAAATGGTATAGCTGTGATGAGAGCGATTTTGCTAATTTCTAGAACCAGCAAACTTGGAAAATGGACACCAGTAAATTTAAAGGCGTCGCGCAACCTTTCCACATTCTCAGGTTTGTGACCAAGCCCCTAGAACCAACTTCAATACAATTTAAATTGCATTTAAAACCTTTTTGAATTATGTCCGAAAGGTTTTGATACTTGAGCAATTTACGTTCATGGGCCGCATGGATATTTCTTCGAAGGAACCAGTCAACTCTAAAATATGGATGGATTTTTTGCATTATCGATTATTATTAGATCAGGTTTCTGAGCAGGGGTAAGATATTTGGGGAAGGGTTACTCTCGCTTACCGTGTCCCGGGGAGATCAGCAAAATGGTGAAATTACCCTTAATGGATTTCGACAAAAGTAAACGATATGCAAAAAAGAATACTATTGTGACTCCTGGTATCTACCTCCCCCCCCCCCCCCCCTGTTGCAAGCGGAGGTCAGTTGTAAGACCATGGGAGGAGTGGTCTGTGTATTTTGGGCAGAGTTTGCAATTTCGCATTAACTCTCTTAACCCGGATACGGACGGTTTGTAAAATGTTGGCAAAAAAATCAATACATGCTTCAATGCCCAAGTCAGACCCCCCTGGGCAAATGTAATAATTGATTCAAGGTAAGGTCACTGTTTTGGCTTCAATCAGTTAAGCATGGTGGCCTGAAAACCACTTAAAGTTGTAATGCTTATCATCCACTGGATTTTGTTTTTCATTTTGAGGTCTCTTAATAATAATCCTTAAAGCGACTTTCCACTTGGTCTTCTCGTCAGACACTTTTGCACAGGCAGTCTGGTAAAGGGTGTTCCAGCGTGACTACAAAAGTTCATTTTTTTGCTTCCAGCCAGGACTCAGCGAGTGGACTTTGCATTGAAGAGCATGGAGATCACTGTCGTCACCTGGACCAGACATCTGGACATATGAAAATGTATGAGCCCTACTACCAATATATCGTCCCGACCGAGCTTAGGAATGAATGCCAAATAGGGCTATATAAAATGGCTGGTGAAGCCCCATTTTTGAAACAACACCAAGCCAAGATGTGATTAGCGCTTGGTGTGAATTTGCTACGACCGGGATGTCAATTGGCTGCAGAGATTCATGCACCCCAAGCACCCAAAAAAAATACCGTAAAGCAGGAATGGAACATTGAATATAATCGGAGTTTAAATCATCTCTAACTTGGCTCTTATTGATATTATTTATATGCTCTATAACATTGTTTTGAATAATTTCGAAAATATCCTTAGTTTTATGACCATGTGTTATATGTTTGCCGAGAAATTTTTCCGGAGCTTCTTTAAGTGTTTTCAAAACATTATCGCCTATCCTAAATTGGCAAATACTCGGTTTACCACTACTGATTGACATAGATTTGCATTTAGAAGGTTTTAAAGTAAGGTTCATGGATTTTGTGATTTGGTGTATTTCAGTCATTATCTTTTGATGCTTGCGTTTGTCAGGAGTGATTAGACAAAAATCGTCTGCGAAAGGTAGGGTAATATATCGCTCCCCTTCCATGTTGTAACCGTGCAGACTCTCATGATTTTTCAAAACCTGAATGATGGGGTTAAACACAAGCAAAAAGATAATGGGTGATAAGGGGTCTCCTTGGAAAACCCCACGCTTAAACTTAAACGGGTCACTTCTCCAAGTCGGGCCCCTGATATTACCTTCAAGTTGAGAATACAAATTTTTAATATAATTACAAACGGAATCGGGGATTTTGTTTCTCTGAAGTGTATAATGAATCAAGTTATGTTCAACAGAACCGAATGCATCTGCCAAATCAAAGTATGTGATATGAAGGGTTTTCTTATTATGCTTAGCATGGTTTATTAATTCCCCCATAACTAGGGTGTGCTCGATGCATCCATTGATACCCTTTAAGAACGCCTTTTGAGTGTGAGAGTCTAGTAAGTTATTGCTGATCAGATATTCGGATATACGATCGGAAAGGATTTGATGAAACAACTTTCCGACGCAAGATGTCAGTGAAATCATTCTAAAGTTTTCAGGTTTGTCCGTGTCCCCGGCCTTATGAATAAGTGTAACGGTACTTTGAGACCAACTTTTCGGTGGCTTCCCTGTGAAAATCAACTTAGTAAAAAGAGTTGCCAAAATATGATGCGTAGCAGGTAGCTTCCGTAGCATGCCATACATAAGTCCATCAGGACCAGGAGCTGAAGTAGGTTTTTTGGAATTCAAAAGTTTCCGGATATCCCTTGGGCGAATCGGATCCAAACAAAATTTTTCTGATGAATTGTCGTCAACAGGTAAATACGGAAACCAAGTCAAATTGTCTAAAA
>JAMKCH010045353.1:0-14858 GCA_023653785.1 Ophioderma brevispina | reverse complement strand
GCAATTTTCCTGAGGGTGTGATGAAAACCACCATGTTGCAATATGGCATATCACACTTGGCAGTGGCAGAGAGTCATTGGAGACTATAGAGGTCGGTCTTTCACGTTGTCTTTTCGGCGTCGATAACAAACACCGATCTTTAGTCTCGCATTGGGTCTTGTATCATTGCATCCTCGAATTAAGAGAAACGTTACAAGTAGTATTTGGACCTGGAATTGGTTTTACAATCCAGCACAAAACGGGGGTCACACTTAGGTATTGGGTATAGATGTGTAGTCTTCTAAATGTACTTGGTACAACAAAGTTTCTAACAAGTACCCCAAACCGAACTTCGACAATTGAAGGCCCTAATTTGCATATTCTTAGTATTTGCAGTTAGTGACACATGGGGATAATTGATGAGTACTTTTAAATTATCTCTGACCCTCAAAAACAGTAGGTTCTGGTCAGTCGTTATGTGGGCAGGTATGTAGAATATTGGCCAAGAAGATATGCCCACCTTGGATTTTTAGCTAATGCGACCCTTAATTTGCATATTATATCATCATGGGGACATCTGGTAATTTTCAAAAGGTTCATTTGACTTTGGACCCTCGAAACTAGGTCCAGTCACCTTATTGTCGATTATCAACAGTAGATTGATTGAGAATACCGAAAAAAAAATTTTATTTTTGCTAATGGCGACCCTAATTTGCATATATGGTCAGCAATGGGGAAGCTGGTAATTTTCAAAATGGTGGCCATCTTGATTTTGGACCCCTGAAACATAGGTCCAGGCCCCTTATTTGTCAGTTATGGAACAGATGGCTGAGATATTTTTTGTGAAAATTGTATTTTTCTGTAATGGCGATACTAAATTGCATAAATTGCATAAAAAATGATACGTGGGACACTTTTTGATTTTGTTTAACATAGCTAATCATTTACGCATTTTTTCCGATATAAAGACGTTGATTAGAAGTTTATTCAGGGGTTGCCGAAAACAAAAACACCTTCTCCACTGACTACCACTTACTAAGAGAAGTTACATGGCTTTCCTGACAGAAACGAACCATATTTGAAGGACTCACAACTTGTTTACACAAATGTAAAATAGACGGCCGGCCAAAGGACCAAACTATGACTTTTGACGGCGTTGTTTGTTACCAAGGTCCAACCTAGTGGAATCATACCACCATGGGATTTTTGTATCGCAACGATATGCGGGTGTTGCCTTTCTACATTTTTTATTTTAGGGTAAAAAAATGGCCCCAAAAGGTAAAAAAAAATGTCCAAAAATAGGTAGATCAGTCGAAATGCATTCATTTCTTCAAAATCATCTTCAGAAAATGTCAATTTACCTTCAAAGAGTCATATTTAAGTGAATATAAGGAAGTCATTAAATTATAAATTTTGGATTTTAAAAATGGCCAAAAAAGTCAAAATTGTCCAAAAAAATAGGTAAATCTGTCAAAATTACATTCTTCTTAAATAATTGATCAGAACATGTTCATTACCTCAAATGAGTCATTATTTAAGTAGATAAATAGAAAGCATTTCATTGTTAAATTTTGGGGGTCAAAATGGCAAAAAAAGGTCAACATGTCCAAAAATGGGTAAATCAGTCGAAATACATTCATTTCTTAAAATATATTGATTAGAACATGTCAATTCACTTCAAAGGAGGAATATTTGAAGTGGATTTTAAATGGAAGCCATTCCGAGTTATAGATGTTGTGGCTAAGAATTTTTTTTAGTCATAGATTTTGGAGTCGAAATGCCGACACGAAATTTTAATTTCCCAAAATATTCAAAATCAATAAAATGGGAAACCATTGATAACACGTGTGACTTGTCCCCATATGTTTATCATTACCCTCTGGGCAATTTATAGTAGATTTCTATTGAATATTTAAAAATGTTGTTAGAGTAGGGTGTTGATTTTCTAGATCTCGGATGTTCAGTTTAAATGGGACAGTTCTAATCAGCTAAATTACTTTTTTAATGAGTTTAAAACTACATCTTAATTTGGTAACATATATTTATTCGGGCTATTACATTAGAATAGCCGAACTTAGCTTAATGAATAAAAATAAAAATCAATAATCACAATAATAATGTTTCTTTGAACTTATCGCATTCGTATGAACACAAAGGGAACCACATACATGGTTTAAAATTAGTTTTATACCTTGAATTTTTGATATGCAAATTGATATTTCTCCTCTATATCTGGATCTCATTTGAAAATTGTAAAAAATTTGGCTACTCAAAAGGCTTTCGTAAAGTGTAGTATTATGTGTGAACACTTGTAATCTATCAAGGGTTATGATGCGTAGCGGCCTTGTTTCTTGTTTTAAATTTGGACCTGAGTTTGATCAATATTAACAGCTAAAAATATTCAACAAGCTGTCCCGTTCTGGTGGATTTCGCAGGACAAGGGTCTGTGGTGGATTTAATACATTAAAGAATGAAATAGGCTTATGCACAAGAACCCTTTAATTATTTGCTCAAACCATGGAGGAAGTGACATTTTGGACCATTTACACCATACAGATTTTGCCGCCAAATTGGAAACAGTGACTTTTCTTTCTTTACCACAACTGCTCATTTGACCCGGTGATTAAAACCTACAAAAATTAAAATATTCCGATTGCGCTACAATTGCCAAAAGCTTTCATAAAAAGCTTTTAGGTAATGCATTCTCTCATCCTTTTGGTCTTTTAGCGGAAAAAAAAATGTGAAGTGGTCCCTTCCACAGTGGTTAGGGTATATGCCGTCAAAGTTCGAGGGTAAGGGGGTGGTTGCAACCCGAGGTAATTATGGTATTTTTTGAAAATAATATTACGCAAATGTTGAACTCTAAACTCTAGTGTTATAGAAAATTAGCCCTTTTTTCCATCATTTAGAGCTGAAAAACCCACCGTGAAAATTAAATCCGATTATTCATAACATTAGCGCAAAATGGATTTGGCACCTATAGATTTTCTGTGGAAAATACCAATTTCGGGGACAAATTTTGCAGAACGAGGACTTATTGACGTCATTCTGACGCCATACTAGGTATGTTGTACTTATTATTGATATCAATGAAAAGAAGGGACCATAGCTATCTACTAAAAAAAAAATAAAACAGCGGGTGCCTTTATAGAATGCGTCTTAGAATTTTTGTTTTTTTTTCATTCGTGATCAGACCCCTATTGAGTAGTAACCGTAAAGGAGGGCCATTAATAATAATAATTATACAATTTTATTCTTTGCTCACTACAAGAAAAGTGCATTATAATGGCCAAACTCATTTTCAAACTTTAATGCACTCTGGTGATGTGAACTATGGGCTGATTAACAATTTTGACAAATAAGGGCAAATAGAGCTATTACCCATTGTGCGTTAAATTCCATCAAATCTGAGAATTGGAATAGCCAATACTAATTTAACGAGGGAGTCTAAATTTTAATGGCTAACAATAAACCTTTTAAGGGACAATTATTGATGGCATTACTTTATCAATCATAGTTTGAGTTGATATTTTCTGACCACATATTGACCACAAATATGAGATTCCCCTCCAATCTTGACTTCATTGATCCTCAGCCCAATGTGACCCAAAATGGGTTTAATTGGAATACCTAGCACTGTATAACAAGTGAGTAATTCATTGAGTTATTTTAGAAAAGAAGCAATTAGACTGTTTACCAATTTTGACATTTTTACCCTTGTGGTACATTTTAACCCCAAAATGGGTTCATTGAAAAGGCTAGCACTTTATTTACTTACACTGCCCTTGGAGTAATTGGAATTATGTTTCCTTTAAGCTATTTTGAGAAAATAGATTGTTATGACTAATTTATTGATTTTGGACAAATTTTGAAAACTGTGTGACCATTTTGACCTAAGACTTTGGACAAATTGAACTGTTTGGCCATTTTGACCCTAAAAAACACGTGTTCAATTGCAGTGACTACTCTCTACTCAGTAATTATAGTTCTTTGGGAAGAAAATTTTACATATTCCCATTATGAGTGTTGAGAACGAAGGTTTTACTCATTAGGATTTTTGGGACAGTTTGATGTTTTTTGGGCCAATTTGCCCCCACAAATATGCAAATTGAAATGGCTTTTTTTTTTTAGGGGCCTCAATCCGCCCATTTGTGTTCCCTTGGGATTAATGTACACACACATGTTCTGATGAAAACGCTGAGAAACAAAGAAGAGCCAAATGATTTGATGTACCATTTTTGACATTTTGACCTTTTTTGGCCATTTTGACCCCAAAATTTATAAAATGGAATGGCTTCCATTATATTCACTTAAATATGACTCCTTTGAAGGGTAGATGGACATTTGGTCCTGAAGATTATTTTAAGAAAGGAATGCATTTCGACTGATTTACCTATTTTTTGGACAATTTTCGACCTTTTTGATCATTTTGCACCCCCAAAAACAAATTATTAAATTGGAAATGATCTTCCCATGATATCACTTAAATTATGACTCGCTTTGAAGGTAAATGGACATGTTTTGAAGATTATTTGACGAAGGAAGGAATTTTCGACTGCTGCTCATTACCATTTTTGGGACAATTTGACCTTTTGCCATTTTTCTACCCTAAAAATTAAAAAAATAGAATGGCCAACACCCCTTACGCTATTTATGTCCCATGAGGATCTCAAACCCACATGGTGGATGTTTAACAAACAACGCCGTCAAAACTTTTTCTGAGAACTTTTGCTGTGTATTGTAAGGGCCGGCCGTCTAAAATGGTGCAGCACCATTCATAATTAAAACTAATCTGTAAGAAATCATTCTTTTAAACAGGGAAGCAAGATGCCTAAGTAACCGCAGACGATAATCTGCTGTCTCAACTAGTAGTAGAGTACGATAGCAAATGACCCAAAAAAATTGCAACAGGAGGTTTTTTTGGCATTTCTGGTAGAAAAAGGTCAGCTAACATATATCAACAAGTGCCAAGATTGGAAGTCCCAAAACGTGTTCAAACTATGACATAAAACAAAATGCCGCCATCTCCCGCCCATTTTAAAAAACAAAATCCTCACATCCTGGAATAAATGAGCTAAAGAAAACAAGATGTCATTTACTAATAATTCTCGATAACAAATCCATTAAAAAGGTTTAGGTTTTATGAAGTGAGATTCCCATTTGGCCTCTAAATCCAATATGGCCGCACACTCCACCATGTTGAAAATACAAAAAAAAAACGTCTTGTATCTACTGGTTACCGGATGGGCCAAACGACAAACAAGATGTCAATTCCTAATACTTCCTGCATAAAACAAATCCATTAAAAATGGGTTTTTTTTTTTTATAAGTTGAGATTATCATATGACCTTTAAATCCAATAGGCCGCCATCGCATGTTGGAAAGTAACAAAATTTTTGGATCTCTGGTACCGGATGGGGCAAAACGACAAACAAGATGTCATTATTATTAATTCTAGCATAACAAATCCCATTTCATTTAAAATGGGGTTTTTGAGTTGAGACAATCTGACCTCTAAAATCCCATATGACTCCATCCACATGTTGAAAAAGTTACATTTTTTTTTATCTAGGATACCACATGGGCAAAAATAAATACATTAAGATGGTTGTTGTGAAGTTTTGAGAGCACATTGACGTCTTCAAAATGCCCCACTGTCGACATTTAAAAAAGTGAATCCGGAAAAGTAATTTTTTTGGAAATGTACTTGTAGTGTAGATGATTCCAAAGACTTGATGCTTGATCATGAACAGGGACACCATTGGGTTGCAGGCCTTCATCTTTCTATAGATCAGATTCTATATGGTAGGAAAAAATACTCTGCGACACAAAACTAGTAAAACAGGGTTACCATGGATGACTTTGAGGACAACAGATTTCTTTGCCGCCCCAATATTGAAGTAGTATCGCGACCTGAAAATGCATTGGCAAATAGATACAGATAGGGGCAAATGCCATCAAATGAAATAAGAGCCCTTCAGAAGCTTGATATCATTCAGACAAGAAAAATGTGTTATAATATAAAGCTTTTGAAGCGCTTTTTACGTGGATACCATTCGCTCTAATCTGCTGTTTGCCCATGCATTTTTTAATTGCCGATACTACTTCAGGAATACGTTGGAGCTGGCAAAGTTCATTTTTCTTCAGAGTAAATAATGGACGACCCTGTGTTATGGGCTTGTTCAAGAGTATTTTGTATCCCCGATATGGATTCTGAATCGATTAGAAGTAAAATTCTGCAATGCTCAACGAGTTCCTGTTCAATGATCAGAAATCAGAGTCTTTTTATGTAAAGGCATACCAGGGCATTAACAGCGGAAACTAACGTTCTGGTAGAAACCACTGATGGGTTGCTGTTGAGATAGCAATTAACCTCCTTTTTCAAGCCGGGCCCAGGAGATGTTAGTAAGCAGGAATGCCTTCAGAAGGGCATAACAGACCGACACCCATACCAGAGTGGGCAGTTGAGAATATAAATGATCTCTGATGGCTGACAATGGTAGATCTTGTGGTCTCAACTGCAAGGTCAGAGATCGTACAGACCGCTGGAGATGAGGGGTCTATACTCTTGAGTTTAGGCATCAGTTTGCAAAGTAGTTCAGGAGCCTCCAGATACGACATGCAGTTGAAAAGAGTGTAGTTGCTCAAATGCTCTTCGGTGTTATAAAACCTGAAGATGTCCACCAAAAACATCCGCCTGCCAAAAACTACTTGTAGGGAACACTTTTATAAATTATTTCCCCATCAGAACAAGTCCTGCACCAGAGTTTTCCACCGGAAATGTCCGATTGACAATTGTTCTTCAGGATGCATCACATGACATGTACCTGCAGAAAAAGAATGCAAGCCCACCTAGCTTGTGGACATCATGTCAAAACATGGAACCCAGCTCCAGTCTCAATGATGATAAACTGAAGGACTAAATAGTAATAGTGGTCGATCTCGTCTGGTGCAAACAAGTATCTTGCCACAGTGGTGGATGATGTTGAAATTAATGTGAACGTACTTTTGCAGAGAATTACACAATTATTACTGTAACCACCCATAATTTGGAAATGCAGAAGATTTAGCAGCTTATAAAAAATCAACATGGCTACAAATTTGGGGACAAATAGGCCCACTAAAAAAATCATTTTTTTATTCTAATAGATTTGTAATGCCAGATTAATAGAATTTAATGACACCTTATTTCATTGTAATCTGCTGATTGCTATATAGTAGGATTTACTGTTTCCTTATTTAAGTGGTGGACAGTGGCCATTTTGAAGATCTCAAGATGCTCTCAAAACTTTAAAAACATAAAAAAAAAAAACTAGAAAAATAAAAAAAATAACACCTTTTTTGCCATTTTTGCCATTCTGGTGTCATAGAAAAAAGAATTCATACTTTTAAACATGGTGATGGAGGCCATTATTGGATTTAGGCCAGTGATATATAACTTAATAAAATAATTTAAATGGATTTGTTATGCTAAAATAGTAGGAAATGCTATCTTGTTTGTCATTTTGGCTCATCCGGCACCACAGATACAATAATTTGTACTTGTCAAATGACGAATGGCGGCCATATGGATTTTGGGTAAGATGATATCTCAACTTTCATAACACCCATTTTAATGGCATTTGTTATGTAGCAACTTAGTAGGAAATGGACATCTTGTTTGCCAAGTCAGCTCATTTATTGCCGAGTATGAGGATTTATGTTTTTCAAAATGGCGGATGCGGCCATTTTGTTTAGTCATAGTTGAACGCTTTCTTGCGAACTTCGATATTTTGCGCCCACCAACTTTTTGATATTATTAAAACTGACCTTATATTACCAGAAAATGCAAGGAACCTTCTGTTGCATTTTTTGGGGGGGTACTGGGGTACATGTCATATTGATTCTACTCAGAACAATAATTAATTATGGGGACAAAGGCTTTTTGCAATCTGCCGCACCGGGTAGCCTCTTTGGAACAAAATTACCAAGAATACATACGTACCTCACCCCCATTAGCACTTTCAAATACGATTAAAAACACATTTATTTCCACAGTGATGTACATGTAGGGCCGTATTCTCAAAACGATGTTAAAATAAACGGTGGTAGGCCTAAACTTGTGGTTAGCTAAACGCACAGTTTAAAAAACAGTGTAGGTAAAAATTAAAATTGTAAAACCATGTCGTTTAGCTAACCACGATATTAAAACGCCGTAAAATATCATGTCCACGAACTGTGACTTAACTTCTCCTATAATATTAAGTGCGCGTGAACAATATTTGTGTTGTACAATGGCTTCCGTACTTGTTGATGCTAAGCAGAAAGTCCGCGGGGAAATTTCAAGAATGTCGGTTACGCAAGGAGCTTCAAGAAATTGGTTCAGCGATGGAACAAAAAACACCGGGGCCTATTCAAAACTGGTATGTCCGCTGTGCTGCACTTGCTATCATTCAATACTATAACAGTCCACACAAGCATAAAATAGAAGGAAAGAAAAACTGGACGAGAAGAAATCAATTGAGGACTCGGAAAAAAAAAGATAGAGAAAAGAAATAAAGCAGACCGGTCTAACCACGAGTATCACGCATAGCTGAAAATATCTGGCATGAGAAAAGAGTAATTAACACGCCTTAAATACCCCGGACCGAGTCTAAGTTTAACAACGGTTTAGGTGTGTTTAACGATGGGTCAGGCTAAAATGTAAACAGCGTTTAAAAGTACCATGCTTTGAGATTGCGTTTATTTTAGCGAGCGTTTAAATGACGATTAAACCAGTGATAGCATTAACATCTGTGAGAAACGGGCCGTAGTTGTGTTATAAAGATCGTAGTTAAGATAGGTTTGATATTTAATTGTTTGTAATTAAGCTGTTCTTTATGGACTTGTTATTAACTGTATAAACGCTTTGATCATATCATGCTAAAGCGCTATATGAATGCAAATTTTGTTATTATAATATAGGTAAAAGGGCTAGTGTTCCTGTTTTATCATTTTATGAATTTGATCGTTTTTCCTAATATGTCATGAATTGATGTTATTGATTGAAACCTAAATTTGTTGATTTGTTATTGTAAGAAGGAAGAAGAGAAAAATTCTCCTGAACATAAAAAAACCTTTCTCAATGGAAGAAAAGTGAAAATTTTATACAAAGGTGGAGGAAAATGCATTTTTTACAAAAAAAATCGTGATTTTTACACAAGAATATCAAAATGTTTATTTTTGTCATTAGAAGATATATTTAACAAGTCATTGATTGTAGTATTTGGTTTGTTCAATGAAAGGTTATTATTATGATTGGAATGATCACCTCTAATTGAGTGCACATGCATCACCAAATATATGCAAAGAAAAGGCTAATTCGGGTGAACAATTCATTTTTATCATTTTTATGGATTGTTTTCGTTTTTTTAAATGTCTTAGAAATTTATATTATTGATGGGAATTTAAAAATTGTAAAGATTGTAAAAAGGCAATATTTTCTAAATAAAACAAATAATTGAAAAAAAAAAGAAGTCAAATTCAAGGTACGAGAAGTTGTATTTTTTACAAAAAACCCTTTATTTCTAACACAATTAATCGCAAAAGGGTTATGTTGTGTTCATTATAAGATGATTTGACAAGCCACTGATATATTTAGGAGTCAACATGAAAGGAAAATTATGTGTTGATTCTGAGTTTCCATCGCCCCCATGCATGGAAGAAGAATTTCCGGGTCTACAATTTCCATTTCCGGCTACCCGGATTGACACGTTGACTGTAATACTACCATTATTTTAGGGTTCTCATCCCAAATCAGTTCACCAGCATTTTCTAAATCTGAGAATCGGAAGTTGAGCTGTAACGAAAAACACATGGATCAATGTGTTATGTGATGATTAAACTGTAAATTAAATGGCAAATATTTGAAATACGGCTTTAATATATATATATATATATTATATTATATATAGATATATTATATATATATATATATATTATATACTCAATCACTCAATCTGCAGACAGTACCTTTTCAAACGTTGTGTTCTCATCAGTGCAGCACAGAGCTGAAAGCAATCCACAAATGAAAGTGAAATCAAAGACCCGTTAGCCACTGACCCACCCATCACCGCCGCACTTGTTTATGAATACTAGCGTGCTCAAACTCAATGAGTGAGCTATACAAAATGCTAATAGTATTACGGCTTTGATAAAAACATCAAGGGTACATAAAACATGTTACGTGTAGGAAAAGCAAAAGAGTGTCAACTATAAAAACATACGCAACCTTTATATATATTATAGATATAATATATATAATATATATATAGAATGATAAGATATATATATATTAATATAACATCATAGTAACATTTTTACAGGTGACTATCTTTGGAATAAGAGGTGACTCAATCCAATTCCAGGAGAGCGTATTAAACAAGATTACAAAGTATAGACCTATGGAAAGGCAACCGTTAATCTGAGTTTCACGGATTTACTCACTTACGATCACTGGGTATCGATCTCAGCGGGTTGATGACTCACATCGTGTCTTAACCAGTAGACATGTATGTATATACATTGTTATGGTGTCACGACTGAGGCATTTCCAGCACTTGTCTGAACTTTTCCAAATAGTCGAGAGTGCTTGCTCAACCACTACGAGTAGTGGTGCGCGAGTCGTAGGGCGTGACGGTCGTACGTATATAAACATCATAGTAAACAGTATATTTACAGGTGACTATCTTTGGAAAATTAAGAGTGCTCAATCCCATTACACGGTAGAGCGTGTAAAACAAATTACAAAGATAGACCCTCTGAGAAAGGCAACCGTTTACTATGAGTTTCACGTATACCCTCACTTACGATCTCTGGGTACCGATCTTCAGAAGGATGATGACTTCACAGTCGTGTCGTAACCAGTAGAATGTATGTATTACTAAAATGTTATGTTGTCCACCTGAGGCATCAGCACTTGTCTTACTTTTCCAAATAGTCGGAGAGTGCTCAACCACTACGAGGAGTGGGGGGGGTATATAATCATCATAGTAAACAGTTTTTTACAGGTGACTATCTTTGAATATTAAGAGTGAACCTCCCCCAAAAAAATTTTTTTTTGTTTTCCCCCAGTACAGGAGAGCGTAAAACAAATTACAAATATATGACCTCTGGAAAGGCGCAAACGGTGCTCTGAGTTTCGCGGTATACCCTCACTTACGATCTCTGGGTACCGATCTTCAGAAGGGTGATGACTCACAGTCGTGTCTTAACCAGTAGACATGTAGGTATATACAGTTATGGTGTCACGACCTGAGGCATTCCCATCACTTGGCTGTACTTTTCCAAATAGTCGAGAGTGCTCAACCACTATACGAGTAGTGGGGCTAATATAACATCCCTAGTACACATTAATTTGATTTACCAGTGACTATCTTGGAATTACGAGTGCTCAATCCCATCAGGAGAGCGTAAAAAACAAATTACAAGTAATAGACCTCGAAAGGCAACCGTTTACTCTGAGTTTCACTTTATACCCTCACTTACGCGCACTGGGTACCGATCTTCAGACGGATGATTCTCACCGTCGTGTCTTAAACCAGTAACATGGTATAGTTATACCTGTTAGGTGTCACGACAAAATGATGTATTTTACGCCCCCACTCCTCAGTATGGTTGAGCACTCTCGACTTTTGGCAAAGTATCAACAGTGCTGGACCTGCCTCATCGGTGTGACACCATAACATGTAATATACAACATGTCTACTGTTAAGACACGACTGTGAGTCATCGTCCGTGCTCTTTTGAGAGAGGTTTTTCAGTTTTGCGTCGAAGTCAGACGTTTTTTTTTCTGTATCGGCCGTCTTTAGTTGGCATTATATATTTTGGGTTTTGTATTGCAATTGTGTATTGGAGATGGTAAGGGTTGCTGAGTTTCTTCAACCATAACACTGCTATTCTTTTTTATTTCCCCGCGAAAAAAAAACAATTTATTTGCCTTTTTTCATTCAACGAGTGTTTGTTACATCATACAGTTACTGACTCTGCCGGTGGTGTTTGGTGTAGTTTTTTTTCGGAAGCGGAGTTTGTTGGCCACAGGAATTGGGAAATGGCCGACGAGGGCATGGACCATGTTGCTTCAAAAGCAAATGATGTGTCGGATTCTTCATTTGTGTCTGGAGCTGAATCCGAGGTTGCGAGTCTTCTGTTATAGATGATTGGCAGTTATGATTGCACGATGGTGGCTATTTGAATTGATTTTGATGGTACTCCTTCATTTTCAGGCATGATAAGTAGGGCACAAGCTTCACAAATCACACATGAAATTTGCGACACACCTTTAACAAATCACTGGTGGGGTTCAATTGGTAACTAACAAGAAGCAGAGTACAAAGAAAAGAAGACGGGATCAGATAGATAGTGAGGAGGTTACAAATGAAGCGGATACCAGAATCCAAGCTTACTCAGGGATGATTGGTTTTGATGCGAATGAGACCTCCAAAGAGGGGTCCGAGAGTAGTCATTATTACCTCTGACCCTCTGGTCTGATGTTAACGTTAGCCAAAGTAGAGCCCACTGAAAAGAGCAAAGTTGTTGAATACTATTGGTCCTGATTTTGTACAGGTTTTTGGCTCAAAATCTCAATGGTTGGTTGGTCAAATTTTTTTCGGCAGCTCAGGCTTCCAAACTCAAGAAATTGACAGGATACATGGGTGAGTGGTCTGTTAAAGTAGAGTATCCAAAAATTGGGTCCAATTCAAGGAGTCATTTAGTGGGGATTCGATTGATGTTACTGATCAGGAATTGTTGGATGATGTAAATCTCCTGGGGTTTTGGCGTGTGTAAGATTGAATAAGGAAAGGGGATGGAAAGTGGGAAAAATCTTTGTCAGTGTGTCTAACCTTTTCAAGAAGTATCTCCCGCCAGATATCATAGTGGTGGTTTGAAATGTTCAAAAAATGTCAACCTTATGTGGATCAGGTTATCCGATGTTTCACTGCCACCGTTGGGCACATGGCTTCTACCTGTAAAAGGTAGTGCACGTTTCGTGTTAGGAGGTGCGGGGGTCTCTCATGGTTTTGATAATGTCCTGTTGTGGCTGTTGCTAATGTTGTCGATGTGGGCGGAGACGCTTCGCTGCAATATGAAGTGGGTGTGAATTTATTAAGAGAGTCAAAGCAAATCAATGTAGTGAGAGCTAAACATGTATAGTCTTATGCTGATGCTGCTAAGACTGTGAAAGTAGGCCACTTATGTCTCATCTATTTCCAAAATGTCAGAAATTCTGTTTCCAACAGAGAAGTAGGGTCAGTGAACAAATTCAGAGTTAAAGAGAGTCACCGATCCTGTTAAGGTATGGATTGAGAAGTTTGCCCTTAACATCAAATTACCAGTAATCCCAATATGCTGATCTGAAACACAAATACCCCAAACCTGGTATAGATGCCTCTTGTCAGACTGAAAAGCACTAGCACATGGTGTCAAGGTGCACTCCATCACAAAGGAGTCAACATTGGGTGAAGTTGGGGGGGAAGCACATAGTGGGAGGCAGCAGTTGGTGTAATTGATTGGGGGTGTCCTTCAAAGAGGTATAGAGGTGGAAAATGAACACAACACTGCGAACAAACGGAGCGTGAACTGCAATTGGAGTCACGATACAGATCACGCTCCTCGGACTTCGCGTGTCCAAGCATATGCTGATTGCATATAGTACTCGATACGCGCGTAGGTATAATCCAAAAGTCTGGTACAGAATCTTAGCGCAGAGAAGTCTGTCTTCAGACTCGGAGTCTTTCCGATCCAAGGAAAGAGAAGCGTCTTATAAGTCAGCCCACACATTGAAATCTAGTTCTCAGTTCGGTCAAGGGGACTTGGGTCCCATCCCCACAGTATTCTTTCAAATCTTGCGAACTATAACTCTAACTGTGGTGCTGACTCATCGTCGTCTGAGGTCAGGAAAAAGTAATATATGGGTTGGTCAAATTGCATTTTATTGTTGATTATGTTAAGTATTCTTCGTGGAGCCCCAATCAAATTAGGGCTCATGGGGTTGATTGAAAAAAGATTTGAAGATTCCCGTGTTAAACCGGATGTGTTATCATCCAAGAGACCTGGTTTTAACTAGTGGGTTCTTCTTTTCGGCTGCCAGGGTTGATATTTTAAGCAAAGATAGAGTGGTTTGAGGGGAACAGGAAAAGAATAGAGGTGTTGTTGTCTTTTTGTAATATAGGGGATTGTTGCTTCAGTAGTTCCCATTGAGCTGTTCTATTGAGGCTCATTGATTGAAATTAGAACTAAGGATAATCTCCGTCAGGTGTTTATTGCTAATATTTAGAGCCTAATTTGAATTGGAGTAGGGATTGGCTGATCCAATTTTGTGAAAAAGTGATTCTACTTAATTTGTTTGTGGGGATTTTAATGGGCATAATACTTTTATGGGTAGTAGGAAACAGATACAATGGTTAAAATAATTAGGATATTATTGACACTAATGACTTGTTTTGTTTAAATAATGGTAATGGTACTAGATTGGATGTTTAGAACAGGGGAAGTTTCATTCTTGATATGCACACTCTGTTTCTAATGATGTGGCTTCAAAGTGGTGTATGGCTGTTTCTAACAATAATGGGGGCAGTGATCCTTTCCTGTGTGTGTATATCTTATGGGTGCAGGTCTTTTTTACTGAGAAGCAGTATAGTCCTCGTTGGTCCATTCAAAAGGGCGGATTGGCAAAAATTTGAGGTAGCCTGTATGATTTGGTTTCTTATCCTGATGAGGATTGTAATGTTGATGTCCTCTATGATGTTTTATTGAGGCAATTTAATGATGCTGTGTCTTTGGCTGTTCCAAACAATTTCTCATTTTGAGGGTAAGTCATCAGTTCCCCTTGGTGGAATGATGATTGTAAGCTTCCATTGCTA
>JAMKCH010045352.1:0-17177 GCA_023653785.1 Ophioderma brevispina | reverse complement strand
TTTGAGTTTTGACAGGATCATCACAGTTAATACCAGAATTGGTACAGAAACTCATTGATGTTATATTGGAATAGCAGTATCAATATTGTAGAGTCCAGAGTGAAGTGAGGTTTAGTTGTAATTAAAACTTGTTAAATCAGTACGAATCTGTAGGATTACTAAAATTTTTGGAAAACACATTACCAATAATATCATTCGGAACTTTTGAGCTAATTTGGTGACTAAAATCTATATAAAAAAAGGAATTTTGTGTTAATTTTACTAAATGGTATAATAAAGTTATATATGCACATGGTTAACCCTCAGAATTTAACATTAGAGGTTCTGGGTCAATTACTAGGTTATCTTGGCCATTTTCATAATTGACTGAATAGCAATCTAGCATGTGGACACATAAGGCAATATTAGAACATTTTTTGAAGAGCGCCCCAATTTTCAAAAGTTGGAGATTTTTACCGGATGCATTGGGACTGGCTAGTAAAAACTCTACTGTGAATGGGTAAGCTCGATGTCTATGTCACAAACGAGGAATTTTGTACTGAATAATTATGATCGGGGATCACGATAATAATTACTTACAACGGATGCTGGAAACGGCCTTCATGTGAATAGCCGGGAAATAGCGCCATGTACGTGGTCTACGCTCATCCATTAGTTGTTTTAATAGTTCATGACAAGCCAAGTTAAAGGTGATTTCTTCGAGGTGGCACTATCATCATCATGGACGGACAGAAACGAGATTTCCAGCGCGCCGTTAAGTACAATAGGGGTCCAATTCTAAACAAAATCGCTTATGTGTGATAAATACGCATTTTTAGTATTTTTTTTTTTTTTTAATTGTTTCTTTTATGACAATTACCAACGTAACTGTCAAAAATATCAAATTTTAAATTGGGGACGCTCTTCGAAAAATGTGCTAATATTGCTTTAATGTTGACAAGGTGTAACGTCCGAAATCATATCTTACATGTCATTGGCTTTGATTGTTTTTGGGGTATTCCTTTTTTTGTGTGAATTTGTAAAATAAAATAAAACAATTATATATCATCTAAAATTCTTAGAACTGATACGAGGTATGATGGGGGGGGTGGGTTAGGGGGGGATGGGGGGGGGGGGGGTTTGGTTTTGGGGTTTATTGGGGTTGGGGGGGGGGTTTTTTTGGGGGGGGGGGGGGGGGGGGGTTTTTGGTTTTTGTTTGATGTCAACATTCAAATGTGCCGTCCGCAACAAAAGCAGTGAGTGATTCACCGGTGACTGAAAAGTGTACTTAGCAGGTAAAGAAATGAAAAAAGAAGTTAAAATTATGGAAATAGGGCTATCTTAAAGTGACGGTGTTCTAATAAAGGTCACATACCCTATAGATTGCAAAAGTAATGATATCATTATGAATGGTAAAAATTACAATTTAAAATAATAATAAAAGCATATTTTTTTTAAACTAAAATTAACTATAGATGTTGTTTAGTCTAATAATGAAAATAGGTTACAATTAAATAATAAGTACAATATTTACCAATTCTGATGAAGCGTAATAACTATAAAGAAACCGCATCAAATAGCATATTTTTCCGTCAACATTGACATCAGTAACGTCCGCAACACATTTCGCAAACTAACTTTAAATAGTAATAAAGTTTAAGTAAAAATAAGTTTAAAAAGACAGTTCATTTGCTATTATTATGTTATCATGTGGTAAATAAACAAATAGAGATATCTTCTTTGATTTACTCCTATATAAGAAACACCTTGCTATGTGTTGCGGAGCGGTATAGTGGTTGCGGACGTTCCAAGGTTGAAGAGAAAAATGTAACCGCGTGTGGGTGTAACAGGAAAAATAAAAAGATGGGAAGTGTTGCCTGGATTTGTGGTTAGTGTGTTAGAGGCACTTTAGTTAAATATACAAATTAAATTAGGAGGTCAAGTAGCTGTCGCCTAGGGCACAGAATGTAATGTGCGGATGTTACAAAAGGGGACGGAAAATTTATCTTTTTTTTTAAGGCATATATTTTTTAAAAAATAATCGCGATTCAGAATTTATTTGTTTTCATATATTATTGGTATAGATTAAACTATTTCTACATGCGAAGCAATTAATACAACCTTGCTTCTAATTTAGGGCAATGCTCGGCTAAAGTTGGTGTGAAAGTGTTGACGGAAAAGTAACGTCGCAAAATTATTTTGATTGACCACTCATTGTAAGAACAAGGAGGAAACTGGGTGGGAGTTTCCACATATCTGAAAAGCATCTAACATTTGTACAGATTGCTATAATGAAATATGAATATCATATGCTCTTTGTTGCAAGGGCAGATAATTCAAATTTGCTACTATTGCTTAGGGTGACACAAATTTCCGTCAACATTTGGCTGTATTAAGCAGTCCAGCACACACATGGAGAATCACCAAACTTTTATTACAGCTATGGGAGTTAAGATAGGTCTATACTCATATCATCTACAGAAATAATTCAGATTGCCTGTACAATTTTTGTGTGGGTTCCTCAAAGTGTCATTAAGCTTTTGGTATATGTTAAAAAACACCGAGCCATATGCAAATTTTATGCTGATTCCAGTCTTCCAGTCCCCAAAGCTAAATTTTAGGGGAAGTCGTGCTATTTGCATTAAATTCCAAAATGCCGCCATTTTTTTTTTAAAAATTTTTGCTTACATAACTCCAGATTTAAGGCTTGTAAAGACTTCATTCTTGTGTCTGTACATATGTTTTCAGCGTCAGAGAACACAACTAGGTCATCAGTTAAGGTATTATGCCATATATTTTAATATTAATTAATAATGCCCAGCCATTTTGAATTTTATTGACCAAATAACTTCAACATGACCTAATGCTATAAGTTCATGCGCCACGTGTTGGGAGGCAAAATGCTGTTACATGCTTGAAACCACCAAATATGAAAAGCCTTGTCACACTTTTTAAGTGAATGAGAGTAAATCATCAATTGTTTTTGAGATACCTATAACGATATATTGTTGTTGTAAAGCTCAAATTGTAAGGAAGACAAATATGCAACTTGTATGATGCCATATACAGGAGTGCCACAAGTGTCATACAGGGTAGAAAAAGTGGAAATTTTGATTTGTTAGTAAAAACAAAAATTTGATGGCGTTAATTTGTTACCTTCAATTATAATCATAGACTATAAACTGTTGTATGAGTCAAATGAATGCCCATTAAATAACAAACAAATGAGAATAGATTGTTTATCTTAATAACATGCAAGCTTACAAAGATATAAAACAAAATGCAAAAGCCCCGAATATCAAAAATCCCTATACTAACACATGCCTCATGTGGCACCACACCTCTCGGACCCCGACTGACTCAAAGTACCGACAACTCAAAAAGTTTAAAAATAGCACAGAATGAATCTGCTACCATTTTAAAGCCAGATAAATTTCCCTTTAAATGAAATATAAATCCAGCGTGAATACCTCACTGGTTTATGATAAAATAAAAACAAAAATATTAGCTGCGAAATGAACGCCCCACCCTCATTTTGTTATACCCCACTCATGGCGCATGATCCCATAACTAATGATATAATTTAATTCCTTGACCCTGATAACATAGGGTAAGACACAGGAATGAAAAGTACAAGCCATGATACAAAAGGTCAAAATGGCAGCCCATTTTTTTTTTTAATTTTTGCAAATTAAATGTTAGTTGACCTAATGATCAATTGTAGTCCTTGACCCTGGAAACATTGTAGGCGAGAGGGGAGGTAAGTTAGCAATTTTTACATTTTGTTTCATTCTGCTCAGAAAATAGAGTAGGAGGCAAATGCGTTTTAAAAAAATAATCGCGATTCAGAATTTATTTGTTTTCATATATTATTGGTATAGATTAAACTATTTCTACATGCGAAGCAATTAATACAACCTTGCTTCTAATTTAGGGCAATGCTCGGCTAAAGTTGGTGTGAAAGTGTTGACGGAAAAGTAACGTCGCAAAATTATTTTGATTGACCACTCATTGTAAGAACAAGGAGGAAACTGGGTGGGAGTTTCCACATATCTGAAAAGCATCTAACATTTGTACAGATTGCTATAATGAAATATGAATATCATATGCTCTTTGTTGCAAGGGCAGATAATTCAAATTTGCTACTATTGCTTAGGGTGACACAAATTTCCGTCAACATTTGGCTGTATTAAGCAGTCCAGCACACACATGGAGAATCACCAAACTTTTATTACAGCTATGGGAGTTAAGATAGGTCTATACTCATATCATCTACAGAAATAATTCAGATTGCCTGTACAATTTTTGTGTGGGTTCCTCAAAGTGTCATTAAGCTTTTGGTATATGTTAAAAAACACCGAGCCATATGCAAATTTTATGCTGATTCAATTCTTCCAGTCCCCAAGCTAATTTTTAGGGGAAGTGTGCCTAAGTTGCCATAAATCAAAATGGCCGCCATTTTAAAAATTTTTGTACAACTAAGATGTAAGGGTTGTAAAGACTTCATTCTTGTTGTTGTACATATGTTTCAGGTTCAGAGACACAACTTAGGTCATCAGTTAAGGTATTATGCCATATATTTATAATTAATTTAAAATGCCAGCCCATTGAATTTTTATGCAATAAATTTCAACATGACCATAAGGCATCAGTCATGCGCAAGATTGGGAGCAAAAGTGTTACATGCTTGTGAACCACCACATATTACACGTTGTCACACTTAAGTGAGAGTAATCATCAATTGTTTTTGAGATATCTATAAAACTATCTATTGTTGTAAAGCTAAAATTGTAAGGAAGACAAATATGCAACTTGTATGTGCAAATACAGAGTGCCACAAGTGTCATACAGGGTAGTTAGAAAAGGAAAATTTTGATGTAAAAACAAAATTTGTGGCAGTCTAATTTGTTACCTTCAATTTACATCATAGCTATAAAAACTGGTGTATGAGTCAAAATGAATGCCACATTAAAATAACAATAACGCAATGAGATGTTGTTTATCTTAATAATGGGCAGAGTTACAAGATATAAAACCAAAATGCAAAGCCCCGAATATCAAAATCCCTATACTTTAACACATGGCCTAATCCTAGGCACCACCTCTCTAGGCCCGACTGGACTCAAATTAGACAACTCAAAACAGTAAAATACGCCACAGATGAAACGGCTACCATTTTAAAGCTGGATAAATTCCCTTCAAATGAACTAAAATCAGCTATACCTAACTTGTTCTTATGAGAAATAAAAACAAAAAATATTTGTGAAAATGTTTAACGCCACCCTCATTTTGTATACCCCAACTCATGGCGCATGGTCCATAACTAATGATCTAATTTAATTCCTGGACCCTGAAACATATGTTAGACACAGGAAAGGAAGAAGTACAAGCCATGTACAAAAATGTCAAAATGGCAGCCATTTGAATTTTTATGCAAATTAAACTGTAAGTTGACCTAAGATCTAATTGTATTCCTTTGACCTGAAAACATTGTAGGGGAGAGGGGGAGGTTGTAAGATTGAGCCAATTTTACATTGTTTCATTTCTGCTCAGAAAAATATAGTAGGAGGCAAATGCAGTGTTACAAAGAACATGTGGTATGTTTACTGATTAAGGTACTCACAAATTTTTGACTAATCTTTGCATTATCCTTCAGGGCGGTGCCATAAAATATTTTTTAAACTGGCTCAACTTAACCCCAGGGTGGGTAAGTGAGCAGTCATGGGGGTATAGTTGAGACATCAATAGAATGACAAAAGTGGCAAGATGAATCCAACTTTTGCTTTTTTTCTAATTTTCGTGTTTCAAGGTATTTGCCAAAAAAAATGTGTTGATAATGTGAAAGTTAGTCTAAAAGTTGAAAAAAATAGTTTTTGAGTGATTCTACTGGATTATTTTTTGGAGGAAAATTGTGCCACATTTTACGATTGCTCAACGCTACCCCGTGCCCAGTTGCTAAAACTATCCCCATAGGGACCCAGTGTAGTCAAAAAGCAAGACGCCTTCAAACTAAAAAACTGTTACATTACAATCAGTTTGACAAAGTTATGTTCACATATCACACCCCAATACACAAAAGAGTGACATATAGCTTTCGTCCTTGTGAGCGGGGGATTTGACGAAATCATTTTTACAGAAAATAGAAAAAAGTGCCAAAAATGAACTTTTTTGTGCAACTTTCTAATGATGTGCAATGATTTCCATCTTACACTTGAAGAAACATGTGTTAATATGTACTAATAGATAGTACTGTAAAGTGAAAATAAGTTCTTTGGCTCTTTCTAGAGGGGGTGGCTCGTCGTACCTGGGCTCAACTTACCCCCCCTCTCCCCTATAGACACAAGAATGTAGTCATACACAAGCCTTAAATCTTGAGTTAGGTACAAACAACGTTTATTAAAATGGCGGGCCATTTTGAAATTTAGGCAATTTAATCAAAATTAGCTTTGGGGACCAGAAAAAAATTTGGAATTTTAAAAGCTGAAAATTTTCCATATTCTAAAACACTAACCCATTTGCCTTTTAATCAAAAAAGGCCTTCATCATTTTGTAGGACTGAACGGAGCACTGTGTTGAGAAATGAAACCAGTTACATCATAAAAGTGGCACAAAATTGATTCTGGTGTATCACACTAAATTTATTATGTCTCTGGATTGACAAAAGCAAATAAGATGAAACAAACATCCAATGGAAAACCTCCTGTTATGCCAAGTAAGAATGACTTATTTTGAAATTTCAGATTATTTAACCTTTTTTTGATTGTACCAACCTTTTTTTTTTTTTTTGCGACAGGCTGTTAGTTATGTGTGTCTTGTTCATGGGTGTTTGAAAGTCTACTTGGAGATAACCAAATAAAAAAAACAACAAAAAAGGCCAGCAGTGAAAAATAAACACTTTAGTTATGGCTTATTGAAAGTTAAAAAAATACTTAAACTTTGCTTACATTTATACAAACAAAATGGATACTAACCAGCACACTTGTATGAAAACCTTTCAGGGCCATTTGACTCACCTATATGTTGTTTGGAGCAGATGCACGATAGAGTGCGCTACACCGTGCAATTTTTTTTGGCTTCGCAAGATGGCGTCAACTTTCAGTGGCACAAGTTTATCTGATGCAGCTTCAATTACCCCAATTGAACATGCTTAAAGAAGAATTTAGAACAGTAAATTGATAAGTAAGGTAGCTTAAAATATTATGGTTGAGTTCATCGAAATCGGTTTTTCTTGCTGAACCACAAAACACTTCCGATATGTTTGGTATTCAGAACAAGGTAGCCGAATTCACGCCTTAACCCTTGTCAACATGGTGTCTGTATGCCCGAATCAGGCTAACAAACGTGGAGCGATTTTGTAACAGAGCTGGTAAGGAAACTGGACGCATGTAAATTAATGAATTGTATTGTTTGGGTAGGTAGTCTTTGTTGGCCGCTCGCCAAGATTGAATTTCCAATTAGGGACTGGCATGGAAATTTTGGAAAGTGTTAAATTTGTTCAATATATTGCTAATTGGAAATATACACTTCTTAGAAATAATTTGACACCAAAATTGTTGATGTACGCATTTGCTAAGAAGTTACGTCAAAAGAAAGACTGCGAGGGGTTGTGCATACTCTGACTGAGTGTCCATAGAATACTGTGTAAAACAGAATGAGAATAAGCCCTTTTTAGCACTTTCAGAACTAGTCACGTGACGCGTGCGGTCAAGTGTCCTTGAGATAAACACACTGGTCCGTCCTTGCAACGCATACTTCACTAGGTACATTGCGTGTGTTTCGGCCGATTTATAAACGATTAATTTGCTCACTCGTTTTGTTTTTTGTGTTTCATAGAGAAGGAGATGGAAGCAAGGAAAGTTTAACTTTAGTTAAAATACAATTAGGGTCAGTAAACGCTTTAAAACATGAAAAAACTACCTACGTGTGTGGGGCTTACCGCGGCTTACCGCGGGCCGGTTGGGAACTGCAGTCAATGGCAGTTACTGGTTTATTCTGCCGCAGTACAAGGCGTTATTGCTAAACCAAGTGAGATCGAAGAAGTTTGGAAACGATCGAAATCGTAAACTCTCTGCACGTAACATACAGATCGTTTTCATACCGAACCCTCAGCTGATTTGAAGGAATGGTTATGGCGGAAAGAGGGTCCCTCACATGTATCATGTACACTACCTACACATACCAGTCACACAGTGACTTCCATGCAACTCAATGTAGGAAAGTGAAATTTCCAAGAAAATCCAAACCCCAAGTCTTCTATACTGCCCACCATTCTTAATTGCTGCATGGAAGCTGCCTATGAAGGCCTTAAATGCGATATAACAATTCCCGGTCAAATTACGGGTAATTGTGGACTTTTAGTCTTTACTTATGGCCCCAACCCTATTACTGGATTGAATTTTGCTAATTGATCACTCTAAACAACCAGCTCCCGTGACACTCTTGAACAAGGAAATTCTTAGAAATTATGGGGTAAAACATAAAAGGGTTAAACAACATGTAAACAACTTTTGAAATAGCCCGACAATTCTCAACAAAATCTATAAAAATCAATAAACGTAGGCTACAATCTCTACATGAATTGAATTCATGGTTTCCTTAAAGGTGCAACGAGGGTTTTCAAATACAGGTGTCCCTAAAAAATGTGACAATTCTGATTTTTCCTGATGTAAAGCTGTCCAATCAAAATATCCCCATCTGAAAGATTAAGTTGAGATTGTTCTTTGGTACAAAAATTGTAAATTTCTAATTTTATATTTTTGTTCTTTTGATTTTTTAGTTTTATATTGAAATTATAAGCAAATCAAAAATCAACTTTTTTCTCCTCTTTTAAGACATTTCTGTAGCAAAATACAAGGAAAGAAATCTATGAGCGTCTAATCTATATGAAATTACTATTATGAACACAATTTTGGGTGCCTCAAAATCTCGTGTTGCACCTCTCAACCATGAACTTGGAAGAATGTAAATTCGAAAGCACTACAAAGCCTTACAAACATCCATACCCACATAAGCATGCTATATTGGCCCCCAAGCATGGATCCCCATCGGTAATCTTTGCATCGGATTATGTGGGGGCATTTTGGTCCTTTATAGTCCGCCAAGGGCATAAATTATTCCGTTGGTAATATAATGGCATCGGTAACACGTGGCTATTGCTATGATTGCGGCAATAATGGTTTTCCATTGGCAGCTGTGCATTCGGCTTCATATCGGCACCCCTTACTTGTCCAATATTGGTGAAGATATATTGGCCCAAGACAATTGCAGCAATCATAGAGCCAAATTTGGGGTATACATTGGCCCATATGACTTAAAAGCAAGTGATTTCTTAAAAATAGCAGGGCGTGAACTCAGTCAAATACATACACGAATACACTAATATGTCTCATCAATGGGTGTGTTTTAACAGAGCACATTATTTCAATTGAACATTATACTATATTAGACCAGTTTTCAATTAAAATATTAACTATGTGAGTAACTCGAAATTCTCCTAATTTATTTCAAAATAGCAGCTTTAAAAAAATCCATTAAACAATTGTTGTGAAAGAACATAGGGCCATCATTGCCACACGGTAAACATTGTTAGCAATCATTTTTCCAATATTGGCCATATCATGTTTTGAGGAGTCCAAGTGTGTGAAATATGGGATCCCACATATAGATAAAATTGGATGATTGGCGCCCATATTAATTGCTCTCGCTATGGTTTTATAATATTGGCCTCGACTGCGTCTCGACCCATCTTTTGCAACTCATAGCTCGACCAATTAATTTGGGCTTAATCGATTCAATTTTATATCAATATTGGGCCATGATCAAATATTTATATTGTAGTCAATATATGCCAATAAATAATAAATATTGTCCAGTATTGGACCACCATTGCAGTGCTATCTGGGTAGTACTTTTTTATATTTTGTGATGCGTCAAAATAAGAAATAGGGTACTAGTTTGAGAGTGAAATATCCACGCTCAAGGCTATATGACGCAAGTCCTTACTGGGATTGTCTGGCCGCTTATCACCAGCCGAAAGTGACTATTTTTGATGATTTTTGTTCTCAATTTGGGGACTATTTTAAAACGAAAATGTGTTCCAAAGCAGTTGCATAGTTGTATCTGAAGGTGGAGTGGATTGATTTGGGGCTATTTATATATTGGGGAACCTAAACATGCACCATTGCCTGTACTTATCCACCGAGCACCTAACTAAAGTCTAAATTGCTAGATCTTGAAAACAGAATGTTCCTGTATCCTACGTATTTAGCAATAGCGTAGACTGTGAATGTATGCATGCATATAAATTTCTGGTGGAAATACCCAAATTGTTTAGAAAACTAAGTACGGTAAGTATGTACAACGTTCCTGGAGGCTGAACCGCCCACATCGTGTACGATAAATCAAGGGTAAGTGGCCGGAATGGCAATCCTGCATTCGATGATGTTACACAAACACAGAACAAATCACCTTTAGATAACAATTAAAAATCACCAGTTAAACACGATCTGAGTATGTTTGGTTCTTAGAATTACTCTCAATACAAAAATAAAATCGGTATATTCAAGAAATAAAGGAGGTAATTCGTGTGGAGACTGGGTCACCGGTACAGCACACGAAGTACGGTGATCGTTGGTGAATGTTCTATCCCAGAAAACTGGTTGTCATGCACTCTGCACATGCGCAGTCGCAATTGCGAAAGGGCTTCTACTGTGCCACCACCCAAAAACATTGTAAAATAAATCTTTTGGTGCCAATATGGTCAATTTATCCATTGCTCCTTATCTCTTCACGGTAAATTGAAGTGAAAATTCACCAATAAGGGGTAAAAAATTGAAATTATAGGAAAAAAGTGGTTCAAATTTGCCATTTTTGGGCCATTTTAGCCAATTTTGAGCGAAAAAGGGCATTTTTGCCCAACCGGTGCAAAAATTGCAGCCCTCCTGGATCAACTAAGATTGTTTTCTGATGGTAAAGATTGAAGTTTTGTCAACCAAGTCAGCGCGTTGTCATCCAAGATTTGGCTTTAATGCATTGTTTCCCCAAAAATGGCCGTTTTTAGTGTTTTTTGGGTCAAAAAATCTATTTTAGACTATGGTTATTAATAAACTAAAAGTTACCAGTAACCAATATTTATACTTTGATTCAGACGTTAGGCTGTTTGTCAAAACCAAACACAAACAAAAATATGCTTATTTTGTTTTTATAACAAATTCCTGAAAACCAGTAAAAATACAGTTTTTACAGGGGAAATGGCACAGTTTTACTAGGTAAGAAGGTTCACATTGCAAAACTCAGAGGAGGTGTTCATGCAGTATCAAGCTTATAGAGCTGCTTCACTTAAATTGCTTCACTGTGTGGTTCAATGGAGAAAAATCATTCAATTGATCTAAAAATTTAAAACTAAATCTAAGAACTCTAAGAAAAAGGGTGCAAGTTTGATATGAACTATCCTATAGTTAACACCTGGTTTTACGGGGTCGAAGCAACGTAAAGCCCAAAGAACATTTCGTGGAGAAATTACAAACTTCCCATACGTAAAGAATAGAAAGAGGAGGTCAATGAGGTCACATACAAAAGTGTACATTGTACATGTGCGTTCTTTCACAACTGCACCACACACGATTTTTGAATCATTTTGGCATGAAGTTTTTGTGGTCATGTAACTCAGCTAATCCTTGGGCTACGTATTGATTTACACTCATTTTAAAGAAACTATTTAACTTTTTCAGTGAAAACACTTCAGATTAAAAATAAGACCGTATAAAATTTTGTGAACATTAACATAGGACATATTATCAGTCAAAGTTATAGCGCCCTCGTCAGATGTTCCTGTCTCTACCATGCGAACGTGACCACAAAAATTCTCACCTTATTTCCGGGGTCAAATGATGCACACTTCACCAGATAATATGAAAATCTAAATTATGTCCCCGTTATTTCCTTGACTTAAAGATTATTTACGTTGATTTTTAGAGTAATTTTCCGAACCTCCGTTTTTCACGTGTGCAATCAACGACGCATCTTTGCACTGCGAATCGCAGAGTTGTGGGTAAACAACAACGTAAGCAAAATGGGGATGAATTTAGTATTCTGCCACTACTTAAAAAATTTGGCCCTTTACCATGCGGTTTATTCCGTAACGTGCCTATATAGCCTTTGGCGATGAACTAATTCTTTCCAAAAAATGGGTATGGGGTTTAATTGATCATTAATGGGGTTAAAAGGTCATATGATGGCAAATGGTTGGTAGCACTGGTTGCGACCTTTTTTCAAGCATCCGAAATCGTCAAGGGAGTCGTAAAATTTATAATTTTCACAAACTGAAAGCTGAAAATCTTCAATTTTTGCACTTTACATCAACTCTAACAGCGTAAGGCATCCGGGGATCCTTTTTAAACATACATTAATCGATTGGGGGAGTTGTTTTTCACCCTAGAAAACCTTTTTTTGTTTTTTTTTTTTTTTTTTTTTGTGTCACTTCGAAGCTGTAAATACACGTTGTCGCCTGTGTTCGCAGTGCATGAAAAGCAAACATTGGTGTCCGGTCAGTGGCGGTGCAAAATGGCCGCCCGCATGTATGAAGCACATGCACTGTTCCACCACTTGGCTACTAATGGTGATCTTTATGTTGCCAGTTGGTTGCGCACAGCACCGTAATGTAGTTGCGCCGGATCGTACTGATGACCAATTCCAACAACCCATCATGCCAGGTTTGAAGACAATATCTCAAGAAGGAGGTGATACCGGTATTGAAAAGATTTTTTCACTATTAGCTTTCTCTGATTCTGAGTTTTATATATTCATCACTTTCTTACATTAAAATATTTTTTTTAAATTTTGGGTACATATCTATAGTAGGCATTAATAGCCATTATGTCCATGTAGTGTATGCAAAACTATTCAGCTGACAACAACAACACACCTCACGTGTTTCAAACGAAAATAGCTGTTGTTGAATTATAACCATGGATCGGTTCGTTATTTGTGTTATAAGATCGGTCTATCAAACTTAACTTATTCACTGGCCGCATTTGTAAGTACAGTACTCACAATATAGCCCGTTTTGGGAATACAGGTTTTAATCTTTTGTCATGTCGTATGAAATGCCAAAGTCGTATCAGTAAGCGGATTATTCCATTTCGTGGATATGATGGGAGTTTCAAAATCAGCATTGTTCACGTCCGTTCTGTAATACGAAAAGTGTTAGACGGCCATCATAGATGGGTGGTAATATGATGTTGTAACAAATTCTTTGTTCATACGGCGTTCTTGGCAGGCATTCCAAGTCAAACGAATTGACTGTGATCCAAATTATTAAATCGTTGGAAATTAATAGTAAAGGTGATTGTGTCATAGTTGCTATCTGCATAGAACACCCCTACCAATGAATAGTCAAGTCTTTAGTATCCCATAATTCATCTGGGTGCAAGATCTCTTATCATGAAATTTCAATCGATTCTACATGATGTGTGCTACGAAATTACACACAGTGAATTTTATATGATTTAGTATCAGGAATGATCATTCCAATTGTAAATTGTAAATACTGTTAACGGGACACCCATTTGGATTGTGTATAAACTCAAGTCTAGGCTAGGCCTGAGATAGGCTAAGCCTGCACTACTTTGATTGTTCTTGATGGCCAGCATTTTTTGGATCTTTTAGGGACGATTCAGATCGTTGAGATCATTGTTATATGTCAATGGCGATGATTTGGTTGATTATTTTCGAAGAATATGCCAATTCTGTCATGAATTTCGTACTAGTTCGCCGAATTCTTGCGTGTAGATTTAGATTACAATTACTATCTGTTGTGCCAGTTTACTGTCTTTGTTGCTATCTTACCTCTATTTTTACTCCAAGCTTGAGATACTGTATTCAAGAAGTTTGAGAACCATAAGACAACCGTATTTACTTCATAGGCAGTCCGATAATGTCGAAAATAGCAGCAGTTTTGAAGAGTTGCTATTTACACCAAAGTCACCATTTTTAATGTTGCAAGTTCGTGAGTAGAGTTTCTAGAAATTGTTGGGATTCTCTAGCAAAACGCATATAATCTTCGTACCATGTTGGATTGCTTGGAAGTAAAAATGACTCTGACTGTGTCAATTTGATATAGATGCGAATAAATGTAACTTGTGTTATTGTAAGGGTTTAGAATAACTTAAAATGTTAGAATATCTTAAAATACTGTACTTGTATTTTCACATATAGGGAAACACTTTGTTTCTTTGGATCTGATCGCTGATTACTAATTAGCATATTATTCCAATTGGATGTTCAGCCACTGAGAGCTGTGGATTTGTACACGTCAGAACAATTTAGCCAAGCACGGTTTAAGCAGGGAGTATTCGATCTGTCTTTGAACTTACTTGTGGGGTTGTTTTTAGACAACAGCACTCAGTCGGGGGAAGCCCCCGGGAAGGGCAGACCATAGCCCACAAGCTAGGCCAACCATAGCCGGCAGGGAAGCGCAAATGGCTCAAAAGTTGCCCAAAATAGCCTGAACACAAAGTCAGGACAGGGTTGACTCGAGCTAGAGGACAAGCTATAGTGACCGGTTGTTGTTGCCTAAATCAAATATGGCTAATTGCCTGAATGGTGTTGTTGTTAGGAGTAGGCCTACAATATATGGGGTCTGAGAATTAAATAAGCTGCTACCATTGAAAGCAAGGAAAAAAAAATGGGCCCGATAAATTGGGTATAGCTGATTCAATGACATATCGATTAATTATGGTGATGATTAGCTAAATAGAAATTAATTAATTGGTATAAATCTTAGATTCAGTATATAAAGTTAAGTTGAAAGATAAAGGAAAATTTATTTTTAAGTGTCAAGAAATAACAAAGGAATAGTTTTCTTCGGGAATAGGTGAATTGAATTCTGGATCCCCTGCATTGCTAAATTAGTCAAAAATAAATAAATTACCAAATTTGAGTTAATTTCTCTTGGAACTTGTAACCATTTTTGCATTCAGCAATGTATAAAATAACTGAAATGTTATGAAAAGCATTTAGTTTGGGTGTGTTATTGATTCTGAATGACACAAAAATAAATATCGCACTGTTATATATGTTTGAAACAAAGAAAAGGTTTCCTTTGTGTAAATGTTTTGTCTCTCCTTTTAATTAGAAATGTAAAGTAATGGTTAAAATGTTGTTTAATTGTTGTTGTAATACTCATGACAAGCTACCACAAATTATGAATACCGTAATTTCTCTATAAACGCCCCCCCCTCTAATAAAGCCCCCCACTACTTTTTACAGAAAAAAATAAAAACCCTTAAATTAACGCTCCCCACGTTTTTGATTGCCGAAGGTCCGCCTGAAACTCACCAATTGTGCACAACCAAAAAGACACTGCTAAATTACAGCACAGATACCTTTGTAAGTGTGATTGCAAAACAAAAAACTGCATATTTAAGCCAATATTTGTGCAAGGAATAAATTATAAGCTATTATATAGCCGTTTAAAATATCAGCGACTTTCGTCTGTGTGCGCCGGCCCATATATTAGAAAGGACAAGCATGATTTGTGATATCCTATTTTCTGAAGAGCACCGGTTACATGGCCATATAGGCTGAGCTGCCAACTGTACTAGTAGGGATATTCTATATTTTGTAAATATGTTTGACGTTGAAAATACAGAGTACGATTGCCAATTCCCCCTAAAATAGGATTTAAGAGGCGGCAAATAATAAATAGTATAACCTTGAATTGATTAAACAGCTGCAGTTAATAGACTACTATTTGACCCAATGACATAAATAATGACCCCGATATCCTTGACCTTGGTCCCGGTACTTACATTCATTAAGCTGTGTTTGATTGGAAGCTCTTGTAACACAAATACGTTAATTCAGGTCGTTACCAGCCAATCAAAATGTAGGTTCAAAGCGTTTCGGCGGCAGTAGTATTTCCTCTGGTGCGATCACATGGTCGCTATATACCATTGTAACTATGGAAAGGATATTTAAGAGTAAATTAGTGGGAGGAAAGGAAAGAAATCAGCAAAGAAAAAGATAACAATGTTTTAAAGAGGATATATACAGCTCAAATGCTGAAATGGCTTGGTAATGGTGCGGGTCCTTTAGTGTTGGAGAGCTGGTGTTGCCACTGCATGAATGCTGGAGTTGATCGACAAAGTAGACAAACATCACGTGGGAGACAGGTTAGGTAACAACGAATCATCCGCGAATCATACATTATTTTGCACAGCGGAGGGCGTCATATGCGAAAAAAGGTTGATTGAAACCAAAAAAACAAATACGGGACCCCAAATACGATTTCTGAGACGAAAGGTAATTTTAAAAGGTTGGCAGCTCTACGATTTCTGATGTATGAAAGGTAATTTAAAAAGTTGGCAGCTCTGCCGAGGTGCTATGCTATGCCGTGTTTTTTATGGAAAATTTATAATGGTGGGAACAAATGCCCTCAAATAACGCCCCCCCCTTTTGAAAAATGCAACGCCCCGGGTGTGCGGGGGGGCGGATTTATTAGAGGATAACGGTATTCATTAGGGTTTGAAATTTGGCCGCTCGTTAAAATATTGTGAATATTCTCTGAATTCTCATTTGATGGTTAAAAGGTAGATTGTTGTTAACACCCAGGGGGGTGGGAGGAATCACCATTACCTAACGCGGCGAGAGGAAATGAGAGCAACGAAAGTGGGTACCGGGTTCGGAAAATGCTTTTGTGCATCTGGGCCGTCAAACAACTATTTTGGTCGCGAAAAGGACTCTCATTGCGTTCATTGCATTTGGGACGTCTACCGGGAGAATGACGCGATGTGTTTTCGTTGCATCTGGGCCGTCTTCCCGGAGAATGACGCGATGTTTTTCGTTGCCATCTGGGCCGTCTTCTCGGGGGGAGGAATGACGCGATGCTTTTTAGTTGAATCTGGGCCGTTTCCGGGAAAATGACGCGATGCGTTTCATTGCATCTCGGCCGGTTTCCGGCAGAAGATCGAATTTGGCGCGAATGCGTTCATTGGCATATCGGCCGGTTCCCGGCAGAAGATCGAATTGGGCGAGCGTTTTCATTGCATTTCGGCCGGCTTCCCGAGAAGATCGAACTTGGTGCATTGCGTTTCATTGCATTGGGAAGTATTCCGCGAAAATGACGCGTGGCTTTTTCATTGCATTTTGGCCGTTTACGCGAAATGACGGGAAAATGACTTGTTGCTTTTCATGTCCCC
>JAMKCH010045351.1:0-11871 GCA_023653785.1 Ophioderma brevispina | reverse complement strand
ATACCATTCTTGTTCTTGCTCCAATTTCCCACTTACTCTTCCATTTATCAGCACTTGTAAATTTTCTTGTACCCTTATATTTAAAGGTGGCTTGTTCCGATTTAATGTGATTGTGTTATCTACTTGATATGAGAGCCTGGCGCTTGCACTACACCCCTCAAGTCCGTGAGAAACCAAACTTGCGGATAGGGTCCCTCTAGATGTAGACGCAAGCATGCTGTTGCAAGTCCTTTTCAATAACTGTGTCTAATATTGTTGGTTAACCACTAAATCGACGGTTTTTTGTTTATATCTGAGGAATGAATGTGGTTTGAGGGCTAAAATTTCTGGATGACAATGAGGAAAATACGGCCTTTCTCTGATAATCCAACTCGATACTACTTCCGGGTAAATCGGGGGTTTCCAAAACACGCACCTTTAAAGGCCATTATGTTTTTAGAGCATTAGCTTTTCTTCCTAAACAATTAAAAGCAGGTCTTCTGAATTTTTTGTGGAAATATAAACCATGGCTTTTTTCAATGAATTGAATAAAAGTTTTTACTTAAACTAAATCACCGGATCAGAAGGTAACAAAAATAATAAAATACATTTGTGGAAGCATCCATGTTTAGCCATAGTACCCATTGTCAGTAGGCAGTTTTTTGTCTAGGTTCTGATTTCTTTCTGTACACTGTATGGCAGAGTCATCCATATTGACCATGTTTTACCCACTGGTCAGTACAGGTGTCTGCAGAAATGTCCTGCATTGTCGGGGTTTTCTGAATTTTTCTTTGGTTCACACTGTATATGGAAGCATCCATATTGACAGTCACCCATTGTCAGAAGTAGATGTTTCTGGAAATTTTTGTATTGTCTTGGGTGTTTCCATAAGGTGACACCACCCTTCTTTTCTGACATACCCTTTATGATTCGGACCTAACCAATTCGTTAAGGTTCCGAATTCATGGTTTGTCAGAAAGAAGGGTGTCACTATGGCACACCCTTGTCTGGGTTCTGATTTTTTTTTCTGCCACACTGTATGGTGGAGGGCAGACATAATGACCAGTCATCCCTTGTCAGTAGGCAGTTTGTGCTTTGGAATGGCTGCATTGTCTGGTTCTGATATTCTTTCTGTACACTGTATGGTGGAGGCATCCATATTGACAAGTCGGCCGCATGGTCGGAGATTGTGGCCCTAAATCATAGCCCATGACCAATACCTCTTATTATCTCATAGGCAGCTATTCAATAATTTTTCTACTTCCATCACACTCTGATGTTGTTATGATTCCAATCTCCAACCTAAATAGCAAATAAAATAATAACTAAATTTTGGTCCTGGAGTGGGATCGAACCCACTACCTTTAGATAACAAGACGGCGCCCACAGACACACGCCACGCAATCCGAGCTGGCAGAAAGTCGTTCTTTTGTAATCTTCAATATAAAAAGTAACGAATAAAGCGCAAACATAATAATGAAGAGCGCCCCTATGAGACGAGTTGACAATATGCTCCTGGAGCATGATTTCGGCCAAAAATCTCCAAGAATCAAGTGGCCTTCAGTAGCAGCTGTGCTGGAAATGTTCGGTATGTCGTGCGTTCATTTATTTCTGTACACTGTCTGATGTTACCATCCATATGACAAGTCCCCATTGTCAGCAGCAGGTGGTGTGGAAGGGTGCATTGTTTGAGGTTTGATTTCCTTTCTACACTGTATAATCCAACAATTTGCTCTTTGTATAATAAATCTAATTTTTTTTGAACAAAGATTTCCCTGCCCAAAAGTCTGGATAATTGTCAGAGGGATGGCCAGAGTATGTGCCAAAATGTTAACCACCCCTATTTACATATCATCAAAAGCTCCATATACACTGAGATTTTCCACCCACAAGAGGTTAATGGTATAACATTCTGTGTAGTTTCTGTAAAAGGCTCTCCTAGTTCTCAGGGCTTTCCCTAGAGGGGATGTGGGGGTAACACCTCCCCCCCAACCCACCCCTAGTTTACAACACTCTGTCAGCAAAATGTTGGTACTTGTCAGCAAAAATTTGGGTATTTAGATGGAGGTTGAATATTTTAATCAAAATATTTTTGTTGCTGTTTGGCAGAAATAATACTTACGGTTCTGATAACTTAATATGCCATGATAACTGAAAAAAAATTGTAATGATGTCTCCCTCCCCAATCTCCACCTCCTGCTCCTCAGATTTTTGACCAATGGTAAAAAAATAGTGTTGTCGGCAAATGGTTCAGTTTAGTACACAATTCCAAAAATGGTCTGGGAACGCCACGGAGTTTGTAGTATTGAGTTGGTTGAAGTTAGAGGCTTGAAGACAGATCTAATCTAAGTTGCAGAATTCAACAGATTGGAGTATTCTCCATACCACAGCACAGATAACGCTCTGGCCCCCCCTCCCGTGTCCCGCTCAGTAATGTTAACCATCTGAAAAAGGCTCTCCTCTTCTGCCATTATGAATATTAAGGAATTCACTAGAAAAATTGTCAGTTTTCCTCCTCCTCCATGACATATCCCAGGCAGTTTAGAAAGTCTAGTCTTGCCACGGACATAACAGTGAAAAATTCTGTAGGGAGACATCAGCAATAACAGGTACACATAATTCCCAGGATGGATTGCAACTCAGGTTTAAGCTTGTTTGTGTAGACTGATGGATATTTAAAAAGGGAGTAAGCAGAGGGTCCGCAATTATTCGTGGTATCAAAAAAACATATGCATCGGCTAACCTTATATCCCAGTTACAACTTGTACTTTTTAGGCCCAAACCAAGAGGCCTTCCTAATTCTTGTTTTCAACAACATTGCACTTGTTACAGCTTGAAGTCTTGGAGAGTGTTCCTTTAAAAATGAACTATTTTTGAAGATGCAAAGTAGGTCGGCATTATAACTTATCAAAATTGATCTTTTTATTCCCCATGGATTTTGCTGTTTATATATTTCGTTTTTATGGAACGCTCTGTTTCCCCTAAGGATTATGGTCTAGAATGTTATACAGTTCTAAAATGAAAATAAGGGATTATCAATCACCAGTGTCTCCAATTTAATCTGAAAAGTTTCTATCTCTTGTAAAATGGGGTTGGGTCAACATTGCAAAAGGTACCCATTCTGATATTTTGCACATATTTTTGCACTATTAGTTTTTTCCTAAGTAAAAGAATATAAAGGAATGGGGGGCTACTTGACTTGTTGTGAACGTAGGATTTTGTGGTATTTGTGCGGTATTTGTTGTGATGGCTAGGTCAGTCTGACATTATTTATTCCGGTTTATGTATGATTTATCTACTCGGGCATGTTTTTAAGGGTTGGAATTTGACTATAGGCCAGTCAAAATGAATGAATGCCGGCCTTAACCCAACACTAACTTGCCAACAGAATCAATTCCAAATAATGTATTGAGACTACCTTAAAACCAACATATGTCAAAGGTTTACCAAACTCAAAGGAGTGGAACATATATTTTTAAGGGGGTAAGTTTATACAGGGGTTCAAAATATGAAAAGTATCAAAACCGCGTCGAAAAGTATGCCAACGGGTTCGTACAATTTCCAGGATTAAAAAAGGTATAGTTGCATATCATGCAGGTTGTAGTTCAACAGTTCATGAGTCAACAACAGTTCAAGGTCACAATGGGGGTAAATTTTCAATTATCCGTTCATTATAAAAAGTTGTGTCAAATTGTTCGTCTAATGGTACAGAAACCGAAAATATACTGGTGCACCATCTATAATATTCTTGCATAATTGGAAGCAAATGTGACTGGGGGCGACAGGGTCTATGGGAGGGCACTAGTCAGAGCTCTGTAATTATATAGGGAAAAGTTCAACAAAGAACTCATTTACATTTACTTATCTAGTGGGACAAATTTAACTGTTTACAACCAGTCCGATCAAAATCGGACCATTCTAGGAAGTTTTACCCAGGATGACCTTAAAACTGTTATGCGCCCTAGTGTACTAAAACTAATGCGTAGATAGGGCAAACTATCCTCTTTTAAACCTTGGAGTAGCCCAAGAAATCGGTACATCATTTCAATCAATTTGAACAATTCTAATTTTTACCCACTGTACAACGTTTCCCCTTAGTTTCTACATGTTCCACTAGGTTGATTTTGTAGACTTTTAATATATAATTGGACTATATCAGAGTATATTAACACCAACAATTTTCTGGCAATTTGTGTGGGGGCAAATCATTACAATTATTGGACTATTAGGTGATTGACAAAGAAATGGTACTAAAAGTAATGTTTTGTCAAGACCATTAAGAATAAGTACTTAATTACTTTTCCTTTTGAACCTCCTTTGTATTGTGCTCATCCTTAAAAGGGGGAAGTCCGATAAGTCTATAGTTTTTCATCTTTATAAAGGCCTTCCCCCAAAACCCCAAAAACCCAATGTGTAAGTTTTGTGCCAGTATTTCAACCTGTTATGATGTGAGAGCTAAAAAACATGATTTTGTAGTCCTCATAGATACTCTGTAAAAATAATTATGGTCGACCAAAAAAAGGGGCACATTTTTACTCACAACATCCCAAACCAAACATCCTTAAGCCCAAAGATTTACAGGATAAATGAGAATAATTGGAGTTCTTAAGAGACAAAAATTTGAACCAACTTCCGGTAAAATTAGTGTTCTGGGGACGGACTGTGGGATTGGACCATGGCCTTGACCATGTGTGTTATTATGTGACAAGGAAAAGCCAAAAATGGGGAGTGGCAGATGAAAGAATATGAGGAATTTTTTGACCTGAGCCACATGCTTAAAATTCAAATTTGAAATGCTATGCACACAGGATGCTGAGAATTTTTATTTATCCTATCCTTTTGGGGACACTTGTATGCTTTTTAAAATATACATGTAGATTAATCTTTGTCAAATGTTAAAACTAAGTGGACTAGTTCAAGCATTTGTAAAGGTCAAAAAAGTCCACTACACACAAACTGCTGTCATAAGATGATTTTCTTAGACAACCATGGCAGTGTATGGGCCACCCCTTCTTTGCACTTGACCTCTGTGTTATGTCATGTTTGTATTCTTAAGCCCCACCACTCTTATCCATCTATCCATTTAATCGGTCTTGTTCTGCCCTTGCATAATAAACATAACTCTTGATGGGACACCCTCGTCATATAAACAACGCAATGGGTGGGTGCTCTAAGATTGTCCCTCATCGTATTATGTTTGACACCAATTTCAAATGTCAAATAAGTAGCATGAATCTAAGAAGATTGGAGAATTCAGACCTTTAAAGGTGCGTTTGTTCCGCTTGTCTTTGGGACCCCTGATTACCCGGAAGTAGTATCGATTTTGATATCAGCTGGGGGCATAAAGGAAGTATTTTTTTCATTGTCGCGCTGAAATTTGAGCCCTCAAATTCCATTTCATTCCAAGATATTAACAAAAAAACTGCCACTTAGTGTTAACCATCAATATTAGCACGGTATTGAATAGGTTTGAAATGTGCATATTGCTTTTTCATCCAAACCACACGTGTGTTTCCCACGGTATGATGGGCCGTATGTGCAAGTGCAAGGCTCTTAATATTAAGTAGAAAACCCATAGAACTTAATAGGAAACAACACCTGTTTAAGCTGTTAAGCCAAGCATTTTTGATTTTTTTCAGCTCTGCTTTGGCCCAAACACTATATTCATAAGGGCACGTGAAATTAATGTAGAAAGAAAAATATAAGGTAATTTGGGTTAGAAACAAGTGTGCATCTCCCAGGAATAAGTATAAATGAACACTAGAGATGTATAAGGACAGTACAAAAAGGCATAGCATATGAATTGAGAGTTTGGGAAATACCTAATGAAAGAAGAACCCTTTCTAGATATATCACATGGTGCTTCATGGGTTTGTCCAACTAATTCAATACTAGTTGGGTGCCAAGAGTACAACAGTGGTACAACAAGGCATAATTACTGAGGGCAGGGATTCGAGGTTTTGCTGGACCAATTTGCACAAGGAATGCTTCTAGTAAAAAAAAAAAAAGTCGGTATTGACAAATTGATTAATTTTGGACCCAAAAAAAGACCATAAAAAGGAAATTTTTAAAACTTCATATATATATTTCCTGAAAATAGTAACTTTTGTTCCTCTGTTTCCATTTCTCTTTCATGTGCCAATTTCATCAATGGTTTGTGTGATGTTCAGGTGAGTATTCAACTTTCTATATTCTGGTTTTTAAAGTAATAAATGAATTAAATGGTTCAGTAAACTGTATTAAATATATTCTTGAAAGAGAAAACTGTAGCATAAAAAAATCTATTTTACTTCACTCAAAATTGTGTCCACACGATGACGAAACTATGAATCATCCGCGACCATTCTCCTCGCTTCTTATAGAATTCGAAACACAGGAATTGTCAAAATTTAGACCTTGCGAGGTCACCTTTGCTCCACATGGCATGGACATGGTGTATCGGTAGGTTAGCTGTCACCCCAAGGTTTGGTGTCGCCTGCTCTATGGCAGGAAGACACATAGGATCACTTTGTCAGTTGGTCTGTTGATGTCGTGTTGTGTTGATGTCTGTTGTGAAAAAGGGTTAACATTCGCCTGTAATATCAGGGATTTAAACAAACTGGAGGTCACAGGTGCAACATGGCATCCCCATTCGTGATGAGGTCAAAGGCACATCCAAGGTCAAGGTCATGTGAGGGTCACGTTGTAAAAAGGCTGAAAATGTCAAATTGACCTCATTTGAAAAGTGAAGTCAAATGGAACCAAACTTGGTTTATGTAGTTTACATGCAAACCTCATTTGTTTGAGGCCAAGGTCAATATCAAGGGTCAAAGGTCACATTAGGTCTATCATTCACTTAACCGCGAAGGCAGCCAAAACACGCGGTCCGAGGACCGATGTATTTTTAGGAGGTAAAACCTGCGAGATCCCCAATAAAAATCAATGGCCAAAAACTTGAAAAATACTTTTTGTTGGAAATCAGTGTTTTTTAATTGCCTAAATGTCATATGAATAACTGGCCTGGTCACATATTCTTGGGTATACCCCCTCCTAGAATTAGCTATGCCAGAAAATGAAGGCTATTGTAACCCTCACGCTTTCAGTCTTGGCTCTGCTCAACGACATCTTTCTTCGTTTTCCCTATTTTTTAAAAGCCAAGGAAGAACAAAATTCAAATACTAAAGTGCCTGAGGTCGACTTAGTTGGGCCACAATTGCAGTCCCGCTACACAATATGTGCAAACATTTCTCGACTCAAATCCAAATAGTGGGTATCAATTTTAAGTTACATAACCAGTAGACCAAAACATACTCAAAATAAAGTGGGATTGCACTTTTTCCACATTCTAAACATTTTATCAATGTTTTCTTTTGTTATCAACCTAGAGGTCATACTTTTTATCTTAGTGTTGTCCTACTGGAATTCAGCTAATATGGTAAGATCCCTTGGCAGCTTAACTAAATCACATCAATTTCTGCCAGATCAAATGACAAGAATATTGTATGTTCAGGTGTATGCTTAAACTCTGTATACACAGTTTTCTTTGTGAATTTTGAGTTATGCCCTTCAACAGCATAAAAGGACAAGAGGGAGTTCTTACATGTACAACATCAGCATTGATTGGTTGATTTTAAGTCCCCCTATTGAATATGTGACATTTCCTGCTTGGTTAAAAAATAGAGCTAATTAGTTTTACAATTGATTCATTTGAATAATCATTGAAGCTTGATATATAAAAACTGATAGCAAGGTCATGTTAGAAGAAACAATAAGGCATAAAAAATTGTTTGTTTGTGTAACCCGAACGACCCTAAAACAACCTGCCGACTCAAAGTTTTATGGAAAGTAGCACAAAATAAAAAAAAATATTCTGCGACCGATCATTATTATCCACCAAAACGAAAAAGGAACAAAACAAGACAACACAAAGCAACTACAACAAGTAAAATAAAAGATCTTTGCTATGTTTTGGTCCCATTGGAAAAAAGCTCTTAACCATCGTGCGCATCTTGTATTCATTTTTAGAAGTAAAACATGAGGACAATCTAAAATTAAAAAAAAAAAATCTGACCGACCCTGATATTTTTTCTCCATTACGCCAAAACAAAAATAGTTTTTATGCCTAATACAGTACAACACTTACACAGCCAGATTCTTATGACGTACAGCTTAGGCTACTCCAGGTGTACTCTTAGCTCTACTCTGTACATTTACTTCAGTATCATTGAAAAACATCACATAAAGGATAAAGTTATGGAAGACTCAACAACACAAAACAAAACCCATCAGAGTTACACGGTGCAGTGCCATTTCCATTGAAGGCTGTGTATGACTTTGGCATTTTATAAAAGTTATAATAAACATGCACAGATACGAGATAACGTTATCCGAGGTCTACTTAAATTGTATCATCTGAAATTCTAGTCGGCACCATATTTGTTGTTGTGCTTCTAGCCCATTCCGGGTCCATTTGTTGTGTGTGCTTCTACCTCCGGGTCCAAAGTCATCTCCCCTTGCCGTTCAGTGTTAACAGTGCACCAAGAAACAATGTGTTGAAACTGTACTGTAGTATAGTTAAAGTGTAGAACAGTCACTGTCCATTTTAACATCTACAACATAATTCTGTTCTGGGTTCTGCTGCCTCCAAAAAAGTATACAAATATTTAAAATGTTTTTTAATGATTTTAATAAAGTCAGTGTTACTTTGTTTTTAAAACATGTATACAGCATGTGCATGCTGTTCTTTTAGTAATGTTGTAAGTGTCCGCTTTCTTCATCAGCTAGAACATTTCAAGGAGATTCACACCTTGCTGTCCTTTCAGTCCAACTGTTTAGGGTATTTTATGGCCGTGGAGCAAAGGAGTCTGTGGCTCGTTGGTCATTTCGTGAAGCTTCTGGTTTCGTTCATTATTCATAGGAACTGTTTTAACACTTCAAATCCCGATTCTGAGTACCCAGCAAAGATTTTCTTTTCTTTATATAACCAGTGATTTTCTTTCTTCTCAAGAGGTTTAACTTCCTAAAAAAATTAGTGTTTGATTATTAAGATCTGGTAATGTGGTTTAAAAACTTTTTAAACTATCGAACTAGGGAGTTGAATGTACAAAGAGAATAACAGCTCTATGTATCATGACTGTAAATTCGGTCAATTTTATTGGAATACTTACATTTGTTATACGAATAGCCGAGTGGTATAATGCCTAATATTTTATCAGAATTTTGGAAAATGTTTTGAAAACTACCTTCCCTGAAATTAAGGCTCATCGACTTTCATTCTCAATAAATATGTGGATACTGGCAAGAATAAGTATTACTTCCTTTCATACTACCATAACATGAAGACATGGGAATGATTTAGCCTATACAGTGAGTATGATTCATGGGGTAGTATAAGGGTGAAGCATAATTGTGTTGGTCCTTTCACCGCCACTCACCAATGCCAACCTTGAATTAGCAGCATTTAAATTTGTTCTGCATTTTTATCATAAAAGTACCACAATTGGGAAAATTTGAACTTATATCTTTGCCTGAGATGGCCAGCGTATGCAGTGTTAAAAAAAACCCATGGGTGCTTGGTCGCGGACTCGAACTGGCAACCTTTGTATTATTAAGCACTGGGCTCTTCCCAATTACCATCAACCAGGTTGGTATAGAGGCGATACATTTTCATCTACAGGTGTTGGTTCCGAAAGGTGTCCATCGCTTTCCTACTCCTCTAAATGTAACAACTGAAAATTTCACTCCCCAAAAGATAGAAACTCTTGTAAACCACGCTAAAGGATGAAAAGACAATGGTCCACTCAAAAGAGTGAAAATTCACTCCAAAAAGAGTGGCATAATCCACTCATTCGGTTGCCTACGTTTAACTCTAACTTAACTCTTCGTTTAACTCCTCAAACGGTGGAAATCCACTCGTTTTGGAGGGTGGGTGGGGCGCGTGCGGGAGTGGAAAGGCACGTGGGTGAAGGACAAACCACCCAGGGGTGGGAGTGGTGTACAACGTTTCACGCGTGGGGGGATTGAATTGTCAAATCGTGTACAAGTTAGAGAGGAGGGAGAGCAGCAAAATGCATCGTAGAGGGGAAATACGACGTGAATCAAAAAAAATTGTGCAAGGATTAAAGATGATCTTGACAATTTGCAATCCTATATCATAGATTTGTTGTGGTTTTATACCCACATCTACTATACTTCTAAATGTTGAAACATGAAAGAATATTGATGAAATAATAAGCATATATGACCAATTTGTATAACACAACCAGAACCCCTTTTTCGCCATTCCCTATGGGATTTACACACCTTCACTGTGTTTGTGAGAGGTAAATGCAATATCATGATGCCGTTGTCAACTTAATGCACTTTTTCTAATACAAGGTGCCGACTGATATGCGAATCCAAACCACCAATTCACCGTTCGAGCCAGAAAACAATATCTTCCCATTGTTTAGGATATTTCAAAGAGTTTAGTCCCTTTAAATGGCATAACTTGTAACTATACCCATGGGGGGTGGACATGCCACCTTAACAGCAACAGCAAAATCAAAAACGGCATCAATTTTCAGGTGCTAGTCTGTTTCAAAGACGTAACGGTAGGAGGCGCTCTTACACATAATCGAACGGTTACACCAGACTTGACTAAAGGCTAGGCCTGGTCACTAATATTGAAATCTAAAATGACCATTATTCGAAATTACACCATTTTGCAGAGGGTTTAATCCACTAACCCGGATTTTGAAGTCAATGAGTTTTTTCTTAATTTTCATGATATTACTAAGATCTTTTGAACAAAGGTTGAAGAGATGATTTTTTATGTCACTGGAACGAGACTATGCCATAGTAAATGCACGTAGCAAGTTCCCCAATTACAATTAAATACCTTTGGAATCCCCATGCCCAATCGACCAGAATCGTGTCCTACCCCCCCTGCCTAAAACTTGGATTACAGTAGTAGGCCCTAGTGTTGAAACCCATTTCTTTTTACACATCATGATTAATTGGGTGAGATTTTATGTGAACATTAAATTCTTTTTGAAGATCAATGAAGAAATTATTGTATTATAGATCAATTAACAGATTCAATTAAATGCATGGGTCATCAAACTTTCATAATGCTAGGCCTCCGTATATCTACTTGATTATTCTTGCTTAACTGTGGTAAATCCCATTGGAATGGAGAAAAAAGGGGAAAGGATTTCAACAAGCTATTGTTTATCATTTGTTCTGTCATTTTTTCACATTGGAAGTAATATTAGAGTAGCTTTAGTAAAACAACAACAAATCTATTTATTCAGTGCACTATCAAGGTCAAAGTTCTCTGTAACCATTGCACAATGTTTTTTGATTCCACTAGTATATAGGCCTACAAAAATATTCAAAATCTATGATCAGCCTTTACTAGTATCTGAAATTTTTGATGCCCTGTTGACAATAATATTGCAAGTGCACCCACCAACACTAAATCATAGTTTTTTCATATCACAACACTAATTAAGGGAGACTTTACTGACCTAGCAGTACTTAGTATTTATCAGACGTATGTCTGTATATTAACTTGGTCTACTTTTGAAAATCCAAAAATGTGCTGACAGAAGACATAAGTGTGCACTATTGGGGTAGGTACTGCCTGTTTGCATTGTTGATAAAAATTTGGAACTTCTGTCACTGTTTTGGATAGAGGGAGTTGTGTTTAGAGCTATCAATTGGATAGTTTATTTGTTTATTTATTTGACATTCACTCAATCAAATGTATAAAAAATCTTTAAAAAAGGATATAGACAGTAGACAAATGTTTCTAATCCTCAAGTTATACAAACAACATAATCATCGTAATATTAACATTATATTTCATTACAATTTTATCAAGATTCAAACAAGTGTTTTAAAAAATAAAATTAGGTTAAAAACGCGTGT
>JAMKCH010045350.1:0-11591 GCA_023653785.1 Ophioderma brevispina | reverse complement strand
AAGTTTGCTCCCGGAAGTAGAGCATACATTCCGGTCATTGCTTTTGATTGACTTTAGACCGGTTTCCTGGCAGAAGACGTTGAAATCAGTTGCTTTTCCACAAGTTATAATCCTCTGCGGGGAAAATGTCCGACAGTCATTGAAAAGCAACAAATTACCGTACTCTAATTGACTCTCGTACATCAGGAGACACCTATGTGTTGCTTCCTATTGACTCTTGGCCGTTTTAGGCTGTGTAACTTTTATTAATTTTGGTGACCAGTTTATTACTCGGTAGTAGAACAGTGTATTTTTATAGTGGAATAACATTGTTAAAAATTATAAAAACCTTTTGGTCATGCATTACAGTGTTTCACAATACAGAGTCTCATTTCAAATGATCTGACAACATGAAGAATGAAATTTGTAATATTTAAAGGGGCATTTCATGGTCCACAGCTTTGCCACCCCCCCCCCCACCACTTAACAAAAAAGGTGAGATTTTTTATATCATCTGAACATTAACATTAAAAATCATTGGTACTATCTTACGTGCAAATTTGGTCATATCTGTAAAAAATTCGAACTCGACCCCAGAAAGACAGCATAGTGGTTCTATTGTGATGAAAGATCAAGATTTCTCCTAAGATTAAACTGCAAGTCGAGATCGTACCCAAAAAGGTTGTGGATAAGAGATTTCGCCTGAAAAATTTAAATAGTGATGGACACTTCTGATTTACATGCTCCTTTAAAGGTGCATTTTGTGATCCATCACTCTTTTTTTATTAATTGTTCGCTAGATATCGTTGAGAAAATGTCATTCACAACTTTTAGTTGATCCTGACCTTGCGGTTTTGTGTTATGAGCAAATGATTGTTTCCCACGGTCCCATAGGCCACTGTACTATAATTTCTGTCCGTTTAAACGGACAAAAATACAAAATTGCAAACTTCTCTTCACAGTTACGACGCAAATTTGCACGTAAGATTAGGTACACATGGTATTATTGATGTTGATATTCAGACAATAAAAAATCTCAACTTTTTTTAGGTAAGTCGGGGGAATGAGGCTGTGGATCACGAAATGCCCCAACAATGAGATCTAGCTGAAAATTGCAGCAATTTTAGGCAAATCCAAGCTTTTTGAGGGGTCCAATTAGGTAGTGCCCCACTGTCATAATTCTCAGCAATGCCAGGCGTAGAATAAAAAAAAAACAAAGAGTACAATATTTAAGTGTGTACGTTTACACCGGGGGGGGGGGGGGGGGGTTACCACCTCCCTGATTTTTTTCTCGTTAATTAACTAGAATCATCATCGTGTTTGGTTTCCGTGTGTAGCTACTTATGTCCTTTCTTCAATCAATACAAACATCAATTCCTTTTACAACTGCGAGCTTATGATTAAGCAAATTTTTTACCCAAATCTGCCAAATCAAGGGGTTTTCAAAATTCATGCAAGCAAAATTGGTATTTATTTGGCATGATGATGCCAAAGTAAGGATACACATTTTATTACTCTAAAAATAAGAAAAAAATCCAAATATTGTCAGTACTTCCTTACAGTAGCATCATACGTACCATAAAGTACCATTTTACACGGTAAAGGATAGGAAGGTGGCAACCACCCCCACACCTTCCGACTTTGACGGGACTCGCCCCTGTACCTCCTTAATTTGTTACCGTAGATCCCTTATTTTTCTCTACAATGACCGCAAAGTATGAACTTACAAATCCATCCAAGCCTTAGATCATAATTATGTTTTTGCGTTTTTGTGCGTCGAGGGGATGGTAACCCCCCCCCCCCCCTTGGTCGGACGAGGGTTAATGCTACTCCAGATCTAAGCGTACCTACTTAATAGGGGTGTGGGTTAGGGCTACTCCTGCTAGAGGGTGCCTAAGTAATTATGGTTTGGGTTAAGGCTACTCCTGCTATAGAGGTTTGGGGTGGGGTTAATCTACTCATTCTAGAGAGTGCTAAATAAAACGCAAGGTCATTTACTAGTATTCTGGTATTTATTGGCCGATTTCGGTACCACCTTCGATTTTAGGTCCTTATTATGCCATTATACATGTATTCCATTACGGAAATCATCTCCATACCATCCCGTTTCTTGCTAATAACTTTCAAAATAATTTGTAAGGAAACAAATCATTAGTATTCGTGATACTGATAAATAATCATTATCATTCTTCCACACAACGGCAAAAACTTGCGTTTTATTTGAGGAAGATAGTAAAGGATAAAACTGAAAGTGACATTTAAACTGAGGAATGGCCGGTTTGAGGCAGTGAAGGAACTGATAAGATGAAGAAATTGTCATTGTTCCCTGGCGAAAAGTAATACTTTAGAATAAGTTGATACCACTCTTTAAGCTTTATCTAGGGTATTCTTCTTATCGTTTCCAAACACAGTGGTTCTTCAAATATTCCCGCCAGCAGTGAGTACACAGTTCGTAACGCGATGACGGCAGTTTGCAACGCAAAAACGGCGAGAGTTTGCAAGTTTCCGATAGAATCGTGATACGGGAAAGTTGCAACGGTAAGATGGGGGAGTTCGCAAGTTCGTAACGCAATGATGACGAGAGGTTGCATGTTCGTTAAATTTTGACGGGGAAAGTTGCAACTTTGTGAACGCGATTGACTGCGAGTTTGCAGGTTTGCAAAAGGAAGACGGCGAGAGTTTGCATTTCGTAATGGATGAAGCAGTTTTTTTACAAACTTGCAAACTCGCCCTCGTTATGTTACAACTTGTAAACTCACAAAATTGGATTTTTTCAATATCGCACTTGATTTGTCTATTTTTGTTCTTGAAAATTGAAAAGATGAATTGAATTGTGATTTAAAAAAAAAAAAAGTTGTGATGCGACCGATTAACCAACCCCCCCATTTTAAATACTATTTTTTATGAGAAAAAACAATACCAAGCATTAATCTGGGACTTATGTGCATATATAACCATGTGGTGACCTTCCCACCTTCCCTTCCCCTGAAAGGCTTGCAAGTGAAGGCCATGCTATTAAATGAGACAGAATGTAAAAAATTTGGACATTTTATTATGCTTATTTAATTTTTAAAATGCATAAAATCCATCCACATGCTAATGCTTTGGAACTATGTGTACATGACACTTGCAAAAACCAGGTCATAATACTGTATAAAAACTCATCACAATGGGACTGTTTATCTGGTGGGCCTTGTTGGCTTAAGCTTTTATATAGGAAGGTGTTAATTTTACTAATTATATTGTCATTCCAGGACTGGGTTATGACCTACCTATATACCGGCATAACATGAACTGACCTTAATGCATTCTTAGGTTATCATGACTCATACCACCTGACACCAGGGCGTCTTTTTATTAATGAGTTGAGTTATTGACCTGTGCATGAAAATTGAGAAGTTGTAAAGTATATGATAATGTGTCAAGGCTGTTATAACTCTGTGCTTATTTGAAGTAATGCATGGAGAGGAAAATTGAAATCCTCATTGCCATTATAACCTTCGCGCCAGCCATTAAAAAAAATAAGGCCCTACGGATAAATTAAAACAATGATTCAGCATAAAACATAAATTTTTGAAATAATTTTTTACCTCAGAAGGATGAAAGCAGTCAGAATAGCACATGGAGGGGGATCTACTTGTAAGCCACGCATTTTTCACACTGCCAATTAACTGTTGTTTTTTTTTTAAATGACAGAAACATCGAGTAGGAATTTTCCGCTTAACCTAGCTAAAAAAGCAGATTTTTTAATTGGCAAATAATCACGTTTAAGAAAAGATCAATTGTGCCAGTTTTTCTTTCTGGAAAATTCAATCTAGCGGTGTCTCCCATACTACGTTTAGGCAGTTGCGGGCGCACGAGGCTGTAAATCCCATAATCCCCCCCCCCCCCCCCCGGCGAAAGGAAGCAAAATCAGCGATTTGGGGATTTATTAAAAAATCAAATTTTGGCCAAAGTTACGCGATTTGGAGCCTAATTGTTGCTTAAAAAAAATTTCCATTTTTTAAGATTCTGCCCTGCCCCACAGAATTTCACACTTTGTTCCCTCCAAAAAACATCAACCCCCGAAAAAGAAGTCGACGACGCCACTATAAACACTTATTTTGGGGGTCTAAACTTTAGAATACCCTACCACATTACCCGCCGCCGAAGCCAAACCTTTTTAAAACCAGGCAACGGCGAACGCGAAGCCCAACCTTTTTAAAAACCCCTGCAACGGCGACAGCGCGAGCTGTACCTGGGTTGTTCCGTTGTCGAATAAGAAAATAAGAAATTTGTTACTTCAATTTAAATATAACATGATAAGAAAACCATGAACTTTGAGTTTTAAATTTAGGTGTTTTTTTACGATTTTGCATTTCCCGTTGGTTTTTCTTCTCTCAATAAAGAGGTTTTAACGACGACTTTCGAGTTTAATTTTAGATTGAGCTTGACTTGTTTTCTATTATTTCGTCTTGATTTGTTTTCTTTTTTTAGCTTGATTTCTACTAATTGGCCTTTTCCGATATTTTTGGCTAATTTTAGCATTTTCCGTTTAACCATGAACGTTCGAATTGGAATTTAGATGAGCTTGCTTTGTATTATATTTTGAGCTTGAATTTTTACACTATTTGGACTATTTTTGGCATTTTCCCCTATTTATTTTAAATAAAGCGATTTGTCGTTATGACGTATATACATCGAATGTGAAGCTATGGTTTTTACACTGGCAACGCGACCTCGGCGACAGCGGCGACAGCGGCAATACCCCCAGAACTTCAGGAGTTTTTACATTTTTGTGTTGCTTGTGCTTGCTTATCAAGTGGGCCTTGGGGGCCAATAGATCAATTTTAAAATTTAGATGTTGATTTTTACGGATTTTGGTTAATTTTGGCTAATTTTGGCCATTTTCCGTTTGTAATGAACCATGAAAGTTTCGAAATTTAAAATTTAAGATTGAGCTTGCTTTTTGTACTATTTTTGAGCTTGATTTTTTAACACTATTATTTTGGCTATTTTGGCTATTTCCGCGTAGTGTGTTTTTTTAATAAAGCGATTGTTGTTATGAAGATACCTCGAGTGTGAAGCTATTGTTTAACACGGGCAACGGCGACAGCGGCGAACAGCCGGCAACACCCAGAAACCTTAAGGAGTTTTACATTTTGTGTTCTGTGCTTGCTTATCAAGCGGCCTGGGAATAGTTAATTTTAATTTAGATTGTTGTTTTTACGATGTTTGGTTTATTTTTGGCCTTTTCCTCCCTTTGTTGTTTTTCAGATAAAGTTGTGTTTTTGTTTTAACCCATGAACGGTCGAGTTTTAATTGATGTTTGATTGAGCTTGATTTGTACTATTTTCGGTTAATTTTGGGCTAATTTTCCCGGTTGTTTTATTTAAAAAAAAAAATAAGAGTTGGGATTTTTGTTACCTACCTTTGCATGACCGGTTAGTATTACGTCGTATTTCTCTTACCGGGTGTGGAGCTGTGGCTTGCTGCCTGTGCAGCGGCGCCACCGGCGACAGCGCAAGACTGCAGATGTTTGCTCATTATTGGCTCCCTAGCTGAAATTGACTGATACCACAGCCATCTTTCGGACTGCGAAATGTGGTTTTTACTCATGCAGCGGGCGACAGCGGCGACAGCCCCAAAGCTAGAGAAGCTATTTGAATACGGGGAATGGGACACCTTTAATCAGTTACTATCAGAGTAATCGTATTGTGGGTCGCTTGAAATTATCCTTCATACAAGTTGCCGAGTAAAATATGATCCTTGCGAATTTTCTAATAGTCAAATTTTAAGTCATTTTCAAGCTAATCACGCAGAAATGCAGGAATTATTTTCAAATTAACCACGCCCCTATTTCACATTGGTGGTTTGTCGCATCTATAAAACTTTCTGTACTGGAAACAAGGGTGAAAATGATCATTCAATTTCATATCCCACAATACTTTATATATTTTAATCATTTATCCTTCTTAACGCAATAACAACACAAACCTTCGAATCATTTAACATACTCTTAAGAAATACAAATTATTAAAATATATTCACACAATAGACGAACACAAACTCTATCATTTTACAGTTTTCATAAACAATAAATCATTCCTTATCATTTATTAATCCGTCTTAACGCAAGTGACGCACAAACTCCTACTCTTATCATAACACTTTTTTAAAAATAACAATGTTCTCAACAAACAAAGGGAAGATTGGCCCATTTAAGTATATATTTCACCCATAGCTTCCAAACCTAAACACCTTTAGCCTCCCTAAGCTTTCACAGGGTATATGAGAAAAATAGCTTTCTTTGATGCCAAATGTTTGACAAAATTTTGTAAAAACGTCCGGTAAATCTGGGGTTCTGGGACGAGGCTTAAAACAAGCAATGGTGAAGTTGAATCGTTCCTTTAACCTGCAATTAAAATGTCCAGCAATTGAACCATTGTTTCTACGCGCATCGCAAATTGATATGTTTTCTAAAAGCCAACAAGGGTGAAGATGTGTCGTTTTTTAAATCTTTTGAGACCTAACGGCGACTCAATGAGCCAGTTCAAAATTAACTACATGTATATGTAAAATTTTTGCTTCAAAATTAAACGAAGTCTTTATTTCCTGGGCACATTCATAATTAGCATGAAAAATGAATTTAAATTAGTCGAAACGACCATAGGGCCTTGTTGGTGTTATAGCTGGCTTTCCAACTTCACCTGCAAACATTTCTTTACAACCTCTGAAGCCACTGAATAGAGTTACAACGTTACAAAACAGGGTCCAAATGGTTAAACACAACTCTTCACGTTGTCTACATGCAATCTTCTTGACAAGACTACAGGGTTGTCTGACATTGAAATTGGTTCTTTCAGAAAACAAATATTGATCCTTACAAATAGCTCTTATAATACTTCTTTAGAAAACAAGATTTTTTTCAATTTAACGATCCTTCTAAGTAGAACCACTATTTAATTTAATCGTTTCCAAAACAAGCAATGGTTAAGTTGAATCCTGTAACCCGCCATTAAAATGTTTTTAAAACCAAAAAACAAAAAATTTTAATACACATAATTTACTCGCATCGCAAAGGGCGTGTTTTCTAAAAACCAACAATGGTGGAAGTGGTGGTACTACAGATATCCTTCTTACATAAACCATAAGCCAAACCAACCTGCAATATTAACATGTTCTTTAAACCTTGAGCATATTTTTTTCCTAACCATAATTAACGAAACTTCCGGCCCATCGCAGTATGATCCTTACAAAACTCCTTGCATCCTTCCTTAGAAACAAAGATTCAATTTGATCCTTCTAAGTCGAAACACTCTCAACATTTCCAAACAAGCAAGACAATGAGGATGAAGATCGTTTCTTTGACCCACAATTATACTCGATTCATCTATATTGACCCCGTACCATTCTTTCTTCGGATGTGAAAAATTCAATTGAGGCGCAGGGACTTTTCTGTTAATCATGTTATTGTGAGGACTTTAGGCCTGGAATACACTATAGTGCTTTCCATACATGAATGAAATTGGGTATTTAGTGCAGGTGAAGTGAGTTTATAATGACCATGAGTTTCCTCCAAGATAAATCCTTGTGGCTGTGGCTTGTGAATTCTTTCATTTTCCCTGTCCGACTTAATTGAATAGGTCCAACTCCAGGGGGACGACGTTAGCTATAAAATTGTCCCGCAATGAAAATGATTTCTAACTTTACTCGCATCGCAATTGACATGTTTTTCTAAATACCAATACCCCACTGAGGTGGTCCTTTCTTTAAACACCAATTTTTAAAAACCTTTAACATGTTTTGTAACGCAAATTAATGTGTTTTTCTAAACGCTTCTTGACAAGTTACCAGGTTTTCTTTCTAGTCCAAATTTAGAATATTTGGAAACAAAAATTCAATTTAATGATCAATTCTAAGTTCTATCATTCCTAACAGTTTTTCGAAAACAAGCAAGGGTGAAGTTGACTCGTTCTTTATACCCCACAATTAAAATGTTTTCTAAACATAGTTACTCGCATGCCGTTGAACCGTTCTTTAACCCGCAATTCAAATATTTTCTAAACATAATTTTACTCGTAATCGTGAACTCCATTATTATCCTCCTTTAGAAACAAATTTCCCAGTTTTCTATCACACTTTTAATATTTGGAACCCGCTAAGAAAACAAATACTCAATCATGAATAAAACACACAAGCAGGGCCTGCACACAAGGTGAAGGTAAACCAAAGATTCAATTTAAGGATCAATTCTAAGTAGAATCATCTTAACGTGTTTCCAAAACAATCAAGGGTGAAGTGGATCTTCTTTAAACACCGCAATAAAATGTTTACAAGGGTGAAGATGGGTCTTCTTTAAAGATATTCTTCTTAATATAACCGTATGTAAACACAAACTGCAAATATTGAACAAACTGTTTTTTACCCATTGAGCATGTTTTTCTACCACAGCAAGTTAGGGTGGAGTTGAATCGTTTTTTACTGGTCGCATTGACATGTTTTCTTAAAACCAATAAAGGTGAATATGGGTCGTTCTTTAGATATCCGTCTTAATATAAACCATATGTAGCCACAAACTTTAGATATGTAACATGTTTTGAAACAAGAGGTGAAGATGGGCCTTTCTTCAGAGATTCAATTCAATGATCTTCACATTGATCATTCGTAACGTGGTTTCCAAAACAAGCAAGGTGAAGACCTGTAACCAGTAAATAAACTGTTTAACAAGAAGGGCAAAGATGGTCGTTCTTACGATATCCTTCTTAATATAAACCATTATGTATCACACACTGTATAGATATTGTAACCTTTTTTGTAAACATCCGAGCATGTTTTTAAACAAGGTGAAGATTGGGTGAAGTGGAATCATTCTTTAAAGATTTCCTTCTTAATATAAAGCATTATGTAATCACACACACTGTATACATTTTGAACGTTTTTTTGTAACATTGCGCATGTTTTTAAACAAAGGTGAAAGATGGGTGAGTTTGAATCGTTCTTAACCTGCAAATAAAATGTTTTACCATGGTGAATATGGGTCGTTTTCGTTAAAGTAAATCCTCTTAATAAAATACATATGTAAACACAAACGGCAATTAAAACATGTTTTTAAACAGTGAGCATGTTTTCTAAACGAAAGCAAGGGTGAAGTTGACTCGTCTTTAATCTTTAAACCCCAATTAAAATGGTTTTCTCAACATAATTATTACTGAATAAAACCACAAGGTGCAGGTAAAAACAAAGATTCAATTTAATGATTCTTCCTTAGTTGAATCATTCTTAAAACGTGTTTCATTAACTTTTAAGTTGAATCATCTTAACGTGTTCGAATATTTGAAATTGTTCTTTAGAATACAAATACTACAAACCTGATCCTTAAAAAAATCCATTATTACCCTTTAAAAAACAAAGATTTATTTATTGTTTCCTTCTAAGTAAGGATTGCATCATTCTTTACGTGTGCCAAAACAAGCAAGGGTGAGTTGAGCTCTTTAACCCGCAATAAAAATGTCGTCTTACCATTCTTTTACCCGCATCGCAGTTGATATCGTTCTGCACCCCGCAATAAAATCTTTTCTAATCATAATTTACTTGCATCGCAACCTTCATTATTATCCTGTTACTTTAAGAACAAAACAAAGATTCAATTTTTGGCCCTCTAAGTATGTTTCCTAAAAAAACCTGGAGTTTCGCGCTGTTGCGGTATCCGACTTTTTAATATCGGCTGGTCGCCGCGTCCATCATTCTATGTGTTTTCCAAACCAATCCCTCCTCAACTTGTTTTCTGAATTAATCATTCTCACGTCAAACTTTAATAACCAATAAGGGTGAAGATGGGTCGTTCTTTAAAGATTCCTTCTTAATATAAACCATATTTAATCACAAACTGTAGATATTGAACATGTTTTGAAAACAAAGTTGAGATTGAGCCGTTCTTCAGAGATGCAATTAAATGATCCTTCTAAATTGAATCATTCTTAACGTGTTCCAAACAAGCAAGGGTGGAAGACCTTTAAGGCCAGTACATAAACTGTTTACAGGCAAAGCTTGTCGTCTTAAAATATCCTTCTTAATATAAACCATTATGTTAATCACACACTGTATAAAATATGAACCCGTTTTGTAAACATCGACATTTTTTTAAACAGGTGAAGATGGGTGAATGAATCATTCTTTAAAGATATCCTTCGTAATATAAACCATATGTAATGCCACACACTGTATAGATTTGAACGTTTTGGTAAACATTGAGCATGTTTTAACAAAGGTGAAGATGGGTGAGTTGAATCGATCTTTAACCTGCAAATAAATGTTTCAAATGGTGCAATCATTGTCGTTTTTAAAGTATCCTTCTTACTATAACTCATTAAACCAAAACGGCAAATATAACATGTTGTTAAACATTGAGCATGTTTCTAACAGCAAGCAAGGGTGAAGGTTTTTTAATCGTTCTTTAACCCCGCATTAAAATGTTTCTAAACATAATTTCTGACTGAATAAAACCACAAGGGTGAAGTAAAACAAGATTCAATTTAATGATTCTTCTTAGTTTGATCATTCTTAACGTGTTCTATTATACTTTAAGTTGAATATTCTTAACGTGTTAGAAGCTTTCGAATCGTTCTTTAGAAACAAATTACTCAAACCATGATCCGTAAAAAAAGCCATTATTAATCCTTTAGAAAACAAAGATTTTATTTATTTGTTCCTTCTAAGTTGCAACATTCTAACGTGTCTCCACAACAAGCAAGGGTGAAGTTGAAGCTCTTTAACCCGCAATTAAAATGTCTTCTTACCATTCTTTACCCGCTCGCAGTTGATATCGTTCTTCAAAACCCGCAATTAAAATATTTTCTAAACAAATAATTATATTTCTTGCATCGCAAACTTCATTAGTATCCTTCTTCGAACAACAAAGATTCATTTTAATGGCCCTTCTAAGTTGTTTCCTAAAAAACCGGAGTTTTTCGCGCTGTTGCGGTATCCGACTTTTTTAATATCGCCGCTGTCGCCGCTGCCAACATTCATAATGTGTTTTCCAAAACAAGCTCCTCTAACTTGTTTTCTGAAGTTAAGTCATTCTTCAACGCAAACTTTAACCATATGGTGAATGGGTCGTTCTTTAAAGATATCCTTCTTAAATGTAAACCCTCTGTAAATGATAAACTGTAGATTTTAACATGTTTGTAAACATGAGTATATTTCTTAACAAGGGTGAACTTGGGTGGTTGTTCTTCAAAGATTCAATTCCGCCGAAGTTACTTCATAGTGGGGGTTTGGGATAAGTGTTTTACCATTCCTTTGAATCGAATGGTTAATATCTCCATGAGTCCCTCGGCCTAAACTTGTACCAGTGGGCTAGAAATCCGCGCTGTTGCCGCTTCCGCCGCTGTTGCCTGTAAATCTGAGCTTCGCGCTGTCACCATATCTACTTCTTTAAAGGTTCACTTCACGCCGTCGACGCAGTCAACTTTTCATAAAAGTGGAAGTTCGCACTGTCGACCTTTTAACAAAGGTTGGGGGAAGGGTCCAACCCCTTTTTAGTCCTTTGATTTCCCCCCAAAAAAACAAAAAACTTTTTGGAAAAAAACCCCATTGTTCTAGAACTACTAACATTCGCGCTGCTTGCG
>JAMKCH010045349.1:0-20792 GCA_023653785.1 Ophioderma brevispina | reverse complement strand
ACAAATGTGTATATTACATGAATATTTGTGACTCGTACTCACTGATATTAAAACCACAAAGATTATAGACCGGCCAAACAGTGTGCATAGCGTGGGAAACATGCATACGGCGTGCGTGTTCTTGTGTTAAACGCAATTTTCGTCGTCTGCTGAATTTAACGTCGCCGGCGACGTTAAATTACAAAATCGTTCTGTTTACCCATAAGGAAGCTGATTTTGGTCTTAATCATTTCGGGTGAGGGCTTTACAACCATGCAAAAATATCGATTTTGAAAAATCATGAGGGCGCACTATTTTTCAAATGTGCCAGTGTATCTTTAACTTTACCAGACCAATTATTATTGTTTCTTACTCGGCAGTTACTCTTCCCAAGATTAACTGCCGAGTTTGTCACGATTGTAATGTTAACCCTAAAAGGGCCGGGGGGGAGGTGGCGGAATCGTATCTCACCTATTTGTTATTTTTTTAACGCCGAAACTACATGACTTTTTTTCTTTGAAGCCTTGCGCTCGATTTAAGACCATTTTAAACAAAAATCGAACCTACGGTAATGACGCGGCGTTACGTAATCGCGCACTGCGTGCGAAGAAAACCTACTTTCCCATTGAAATTACACGAAACAGCAGAAAACCATTTTTTGTGCTAAGGATAGAGTTACACACTGTTTTATCTTATTGATTTGATTTATTTGTAGTAAGAGCATGTTTGCGTATACTTTGACACATATCGTGGCCAAAAAATTCAACTTTTGCTTGAAAATGGCGAAAAACAATGAATATTGCGATTTTTTGAGATTTTTAGAATTTTTGCATGACGTCATGTTCGACATCACTGTGACGTCATACAAGGTATGTTTGTACTTTTTTTGGTAGTCAATGGACTTGGGAGGGTCATAGCTATCCATTGGTACCACACATATGATAGTTCATCAATCCGTTTCAGAGATACTAGGGGGGAATCCGCCCTCCTCCCGGCGGTGAAATGGGTCCAAAAAGTCCGGCTCTTTTAGGGTTAAAGCCTACGCGCGGTACATTTTCAGGTAAAGAATAATGATTTTGTTGAATAATAGGTGAATTAGAGTTCAAGAACTATGGCAATCAACTCCAATTTGCTACTTTTATCATTTTCATCAACAATTATGTCAAATAATAATAATTAAAACAAAATCATAATAATGATCATTTGGTGCGGAATTGTATATCATTGGGTATCTAGCATTAACCAAAAAGACGTATATGTCCAAGAGATTAAAGAATTAAAAGCAGGTGTAGATCTCGAAATTTTGTTTAATTAATAGTACTTGTTCTTTGTTAAAACAAAAGCCCCCCCCCAAAAAAAAAAAATACGACTCGAACACAAAAAACATGTTTAAATTTACCTATAACTAGAGTTATTGTTAAATGAACCTATAACTAACGATTCACGTCAAGAACGAAATTACTGTCTTATGAGTTGGTGGTTTGATCAGATTATAGTGCTACAATCCAATTCTTCCCATGCGAGAATCATTTTCAACCTAATTTATCTTTTGTCTTAATATATGCCTCGCCCAATAATTGCTCTAAATAATACAACGCGTCTCTTAAAAATGTCTTCATAAAAAAGAAAATGTTTGATACGAGAAGAATTGCACTACGAAGGAAGTGTTTACAATTCATGTGTTATGGTGTTCTCTATTTTTCGATATTCCATTCATGACTGCTGCGTCTGAAAGACACCCAACTTGCCTTGTTCTTTTCGTAATTTTGAAGGTTTGGGGGATGATGATGTTAAATTATAGCAAGTAATCTATCCTACTTGGGGGGTACTACTGGGAGGAAGTACTCTTGGGCTACCACTCCGATTTAGCACGTTTAGGAACTAACCGTACGTTGGCGAGTAGTAAAATAGTGAGGTAGGCTTACAAATTTAGTATTGATGCAATTTGGTGCACGGCCTTAAAGGGCCAAGTTATATATGTACTGTTTAATTTTTCATTTATTCAAAATTATTACATTTTTTACAATTCAGGCCATTAATTGTATTTAATCTTAAAATCCTAATCCAACGTTGCAAAAATCCATAGATATTTTGGGTTGGACACTGATTTCTCTTGTAATGAAATTAAGTTCTACGTATCTGTCATCCAAGTTCAAATCACAAAAAATTCAAAATCAAATGTGATCCGGTAATCGATCACTTTGGGATCACACTTTGATCTTACCTTACCCCGGTGGATGTTTGTTGGAATATAAAAGGAGGAGGAAACATGTCACATTGCTAATTACATTAAATAATTGGCACCAAAAAAAAAGGGGGGTGTTAGCAAGCCGGGGAAAAAAAACCTGAAGGGGGGGACTTCGGGTATTATAGACGAGGGTTAAATTCTTACTCCAGATTCGAAAATACTGTCTAAAATATGCGACGGGTAATTGAAACCATGGGCAGTATCTCATTAACTGAGCGATTAATTTATACACTTTTTTAACCCCCCACCCCCGGTGCAGTGACCGGTGCAGTGACCGGGGGGTCTAGGGACCCTCCAAATTAGTTTTCGCGCTGGCTGCTTAGCGCGTGGGATTTGGCCGCAGAATTATTGATTTGTTGGAATTTTAAATGCGCTTTTTTCATACAAAATAAATAAAACCGATAATGAGTATTAGTGAGGCACTAAAAGCAACTAACGAAGGTCATGCTGAGATATTTTAAAAAAAATCAAAAGAATCAAAGCATAACGCATATTCTTTTTTGCTGAAATTAATGTTTATAAATTACATACATACTACATATAAGCTAAACAATTAATAGCAATATTAAAAAATATTAACACTGTATGTGTCAAAACAAACATTTCACTGTTTTGGCCATTCCTAAAACCGTTACTGTTCAAAGTCTATGGGAAAATGACGCGTAATTTGCAAAACATCCGTTAAAAAACCATGATTTCTACATTCCATTTTTTTAATATATGTAATTTGGGTCTTTTGCCCATTTGTGCTGTTTTGAAAAAACAATGTTTGCCCCAAGTTGCAGACCTGAGACAAAGACCTAAGAGGATGGAAGCAAGCTGTAGATACATTGTTAACCGCTCGAGCGTATCGAACCAGTTATGTTTCGGCTGAATGAGTGGGACCGCACGGTGGCGCTGTGAGAACCTATAGTTTCTTGGAGCAGGTATTCTGCAAATCAGGCAATTTTAACCAATTTTTGGGCTTCAATTCATGACCTAACTGAATATTAATTATTGTTAGGGGGGGGGGGGGACGGTGTGAAAGCAGAGATATAGTTCCGGTAGGAAGCCATAGCCGGGGCTCCAAGACGATAACGGAAATAAAGCGGGAAAATTAATGTGCGTAAAGAGTCAACTGAAGCGATTGCCCTATGGTCACCATTGTCCCGGACTATGAGTACGCCGACAATGGTTACTTCTTATACACCGGCTCCACATTTTAACACATTTATGGGGTTTGACAATGTCATCAATAAATCCATTCTCTGAAGAACATAAGTCAAAATTTTTCAAAATAAAGTCCAATTAGATCCTTATTCTGTTTAAAAAACATATGCTTTGAGAAATTAAAAACTGGTTCCAAATTTGGTTCAAGTCTTGTGATATTGAAAGCAAGAGAAAAGAGAACAAAAATATACATTTTAAGGAAAATCAGTAGATTTTGAAGATATCCAGAATGTCATTAAACAGTGACATTGAGCACATTCTACATATCGTCGAAAACACTATGAGCTAGAAAAATCTCAATCACTTGGCACAGTTCAGTAGAGTTTCATTCAACAATGTATTTAGAAAATAAATACCCACCCCCTGGTTTTGGGTAATTAATTTTATGATGTCCAGATCACACAAGTCAGTTCATGTCCAATTGCATGAAATGTTACAGTACCCATGAAATATGTTCCCTGGTGGATGAGCATATGTAACTCATGAGTGAAAGGAGTGTACAAAAGTGGGGTCATTTAAGTTATTCCATGGCGTATATTGAAAAGGTCATTTGAGTACTAAAACTGTGTTCAAGGCGTTTGACAATAATCAAAATAACACGCACGTGGGAGCATCAATTATTTCAAAATAAGCCCGCCAAAATTTCAATTCTGGGGTTACTCACATGGAAAGTGTTTGAAATAAAAATTAAGGCTTCTCGATCAGTTCGAGGGAATCGTTTTGAATTACCTATAATTGCCGTACCAGGTCGCTGCACGCTTGCAAAAACAATCCAGTAGTTGCTTATTCGAATCTATGTTAGGTATATTGCGCCCATCATGTGCAGACACAAATTAACAAAAATTTCCTGAACACTATACCGGACAATCGGAGAATTGCAAACTGCACAGGGACGATGCCCCGACTTTTCCGCCGCGATTAATTAACATGTACCAATACTATTTGTACAATTTTTTATTGCTTGATTTGGGTTTGTCTATGACCCTTCACATGTGGTATAAATTTCGTGCAAAAATTCCCTGGGAAAGTGGTTTCTTAGGGGGTCCCATGGACCCCCCCCTTGGATACTAACGGGGAGTGAACCCTTGGTCACTGAAGTTTAATGTCCGCGTCGTATTTTACACCAGGAATGAAGTATTTGAACTACCGAAGATAACAGGCGCAAAAAGTAAAAACTCAACACTCATGGGAGAGTTAATATTTTGGCACTGAAAGTCTTGACAGAAATTGGCTTATAGCAGTGTTCCCCAAACTGTATATACTTATGTCGGGTAATCCCCCTTTAAACGACATAATAAAGAATAAACTCCAAACGGACAGAGCTTGCTCTTTTCGGAATGGAAACCGCCATTGTTTAGTTTGGATTTGACACAAAACCACAACGCAGTTTTGACGTATTTCGCGAACAAATGTAATATACGATTTTGTTGTACTGAAAAGACCGGTGTTCATTATTGAACAACGTTCCGTTCTTGTTCTTGGAACGGAACGGAGTGCCCAGCTCTCTTTCGAAGCGATTGTGCCAGACTCCTCCAGAATGTGCTGTAGTGGGACGCCACACGCTACTACACGAGTCATGTTACCTGTCCCAGCACTGGATAATGCGGTTACCCATTTATACCACCTGGGTGGTAGAGAGGAGTAATTGAGGTAAAGCACCTTACTAAGGGTGAAAAACACATGGGCTCAGTGGGGCTCGAACCACAAAAACTTTTGCGAGCGGGGCCGAGAGCTGATCCGCTGGGACCACCGAGTGCCCTCACTTATGGTTTATTGCATCATTGAAAAGCGGGATGAAATTTAATTGTTGGCTGAAAACACATACAAATTTGGTCTTATTACAGAACAAACAATGAGTTTTCAGGTTGAATGTTATTTTCTGATAGCAATGTCTGATGCTTCAACGCACACAAAAAAACAAAACCAACAAAGTCTTTGGTCTCAGGGCGCTGGCAAGCGAACCCTCATTCGTAATTTAAAGAAGTTTCAACCAAATAGTAAATGATAATAATGAATAATTAATAATAAATTATAGTTGAAGAATAATAATGTTAATAATAATAATAACTAGGCGGTCCCCGGATTTCGGCGAAAACCTGGGTTAATGACCCCTGAGGAACTTGTCGTAAACTTTAAAATTTTTTGGATCAAACAATCCGACCGCCCCAAAAGTTTCGTATGGATACACCAAACGTTTTTACCCCAATTTGCCTCGTTTGACCTCGAATGACCCATGATCTTGAGTTTGATCCACTAACCATACAAAAGTCGGTCTTCGGGACGGTCAATGGGCACCCATCCACCAAGTTTCAGGGAAAACGTTGCATTCTCTGTCTCCGAGGAAAATAGACCCGGTCGACAAACAGACGGACACACAGAAAGACAGGTACAGGACCATCGGGAGGTTATTAATATATTGAAATCATCCTAGCAGTGGAATGGAATAAGGGGAAATAATTATTAAATGTCATTAGTTTAAATATGAAGGCTGTTTTTGTTAATTTTAAATTATAAATATTCCATATCCTTTTGTTATTCCACCTCATTTGCAGGTAAAGTACTATTCAGTATTCTTTTGACGAATAAACCGGAACAAAATGATAGTCTTAACCCTCGATCCAAACCAAATGGGTGTTTTCTACAACATTTTACGATCAAGGGGGTGGTTGTTACACCCAAAAACCCCCCCAGTTTTTTTGTAATTAAGGGGACGACATCATATTTTTTGGTATCAGTGGGTAGCTAAATAGGTCCTTTCTTCAAATAAAGTAAAAAAGTGCATAACAATATGGATTTCAAAGTAACGTATATATGAGAGCTTATTATAAGCAAATCTCAAAAACAACAAAAAATTCTCGACATGTTCGCCTTCATGCAAACAAAATTGGTATTTGGCATGATGGGTGGCAAAGTAAGCATACACATGTTATTACTCTAAAAATGGGAACAATACAAATTTGTCAGTATTTGCCTACAGTAGCATATACCAAAGTTACCATTCTTGGTATTTTACACGTTGAATACGAATAGGATAGGAAGGTTATAAAGTATAGGAAGGTGGCAAATACACCCTAGCCCCCCCCCCCCCACACACCACCCACACACCTCCGGACTTTGGCGGTACTTTTTTATTTTAATATCCAATTTAGCCCTAAGTGAATAGCAAAAGTCAAGTTCGCCTCCTTAATCTGTATGGAAGAGGAGTGTAGAATGTAAGAATAGTAAGAATAATAATAATTAGTATAGTCGTGTATTAGGAATAAGAATAATAAATAATAATGAATAATAATAATACGAATAATAATAATGAATAATAATAAGAAGAATTCTAGGAGTAGTAATAATAATAAATAAGAAATCATCATTCATTCATACCGTAAACCAAAAAAAAAATGCCTTTAAAAGGAACCAAAACAGAATTCGCCTTAACGCAACTTCGTGCATAGCAAAAGATAATTTCGCCATAATGCTGAATAGTCAGGTAATAATTAATAATAACAAATGACACAAGCGCTTACAGGAAACAACCCCCATTTAAGCAGAGACAAAGCAACTTTTACATTCGGCCAGCAACTTAACATCTTATACACGAAGCTGATTTAATATAAAATTTATGTGGCTTTAATGTATTTGTTTCAGTATCTTGTTGCATAAATATTAATGAGAGAATCAAATTCATCAGCGATGATTCAAAATCACAGCAATCTATCCTGGTAGTAGAACGCTGCATGGATTCAGAGGCAAGTTACGGAATGGGACAGTCTGGGTCGCCTCCTTCCCGGCTCACGTTGACCACGTGGACGTGGATTTCAAGTTAACTTTGATGAAGAGTTCTTCTTAAAGGCATCGTTATACGATGGCTGTGATTATTAATGGATCTTGAGGCTTTTACATAGCGATTAACGGCACCAATGGACAGCATCAATACATACTGATTTCCGAAGACGGAAAATACCAGAATCAAAATAAGGTAGTTTACCATGGGGATTATCACGAGGAAGGTGAAGCTTTGTCATCGGTCGCGAAGCGATAGTAGATTCGCCATAGGAGTCGGAACGCCAACGACGCCGTATCCCTTAAAATCTCTAAATGGCCATTTTCCAAAAATCACGGGGACGGACCCTATGTCTTGTGTTTAGGGTGAAAATTAGAAATTGCTCTTAGAGATAGTCGGGTGCATTACATACTGACGGATGTAAAGCAAAATACGATTTTCTGTTTTCGCGAAAATCGCCATTGAAATAGATCGGAACTCTAAAGGACTCGGTCAACATTTCCCCATATAGTAGCAAATAGAGTAAAATCTGTATAATTGAAATACAAATCAATGAAACAAGTGACAATTTTTTTTATGGCCAAATTAATCCATTTTAATTCTTACTGAAAAAAATGGATGTGTAATACTCTATCCGTCATTCGAAAATTTACGCAAATTGGCGATTAGGTCATGACATAGTGACGGAAGTTGGGGAAATTTGTTCCTACAATAAAAGTGTTATTCAGATCCGGTTCACTAGGGAATAACAAACAAACATCCGGCAAAAAACCAACGTTTGCGTCATCGTGAATATTCTCAATTTGGTTTATTACATAATGACGGATGTTGAGGGACTGTCGAGATCACTTACTTCAACTGTAAATATAATATAAATTTCTAGTAATAGGAATATTTATAAAATTAATTACATATTTTGCTTGTGTCAGTAATAACATGTAAAAATGAGAATATTTACTAAACAAAAAGTATTAAAGCCCCCTGGTGGAAAATCAAGGTCTACCACTTCTATGACAGGAGGGTTCAACATAGTCCACTATGTAATACACCAAAGTGCTGTTATGCAACATATGTCAAAATTGACAAATTTTATATTGAAGATTATTAATTAAGTACTTGCGAGCTTCGACATTGGCATCATTTGAGTCTTTGATATTTAGTACCATTTCCTTGAATTTCGTAAAAATGATAAAAATTCAAACATCCGTCACTAGTAATACCACCTGACAGATTATAATAAAAAACAAGTGCGCCCACCTTGCGATTATGTCCGGCGCAGTGGTAGTCATTTCCCTGAGGGAACGTAAGGGATATTAACGTGCATCAGGGTACGAGGAACGATATTTGCTCAGGCGCTTTACCTAAGTAATTTTTAATTTAATTATTAATACAGGAGATGGTCAATTTTTCAAATAAGACTAGAGAATAACTCTTTAATAGTGTATAGTATTCGATTTATCCAATTGGCTTTTTTATTTATTCATTCGATATAAAGCCAATTCAGTCCACGATCAAGCTGTCAAATTCAAGGCAGTTTTGAAATGCTTACATTTTTAGTACCTGCGAATGGACCGTATTAAACAAAATCACACTGTTATTTTGTTTATTTGGTATATTTGGTAAGATTTGTCGACGAGGTGTTCTCACTTGCTCGAGTTGTGCATAAAAAACGTTAGCAACTTGTTCGCAATGGTGGTCAAAGGTTCTGTATTCTGAAACTTTCCTCTGCTTGCACGCTAGTGTTAAACCGAATGCACCAACTGGAAGGTTGATTTTGAACGACTGAATAGGAAAACTGGGCGGGCACGACACTTGGGCGACCGTATATTGTGCGAGGTATGACTGGGTTTTTTGAGAATGTATGGGACATATAAATAGCTACCGATGTGTCTAAAAAAGAGAAAGAGAACTCTCAAGTGCCCTCCATTTCAGAAGAGAAAAGAAAAAAGATAAAACCTACAAATTAATACAACAATCTGAAAAAGTGCATTTCGTTAGGTTTTCTGACACTGAAAAATCTGATTGAACCGATTGAAAATTGTTACCACTTTTTAAAAATTTTACCACGGATTGTTACTGGTTGAGTGTGTCTTTAGGAAATTACACATCAAATATTACACAGAGTTTCCATTATTAAAGGAAAAGTATATAAAATCATTTAAATTTATTGTTGTTTACACACTTGCTGATACATTTTCATGCTCATTAGATTTTGGCGGCCATTTTGAAAAAGACACATATGAGCGCCTTATGCATAAAGCCTTCGTTTTTATCAACACCAACTGGTTATATTGTTGCAAATATGTTGAAACAAACTAATTTAAATCTGTTACTTAATGAACTTTTCATCAAAGTTCATTTTGGAGGGTCACAAGGATCATAACTGATTTCACTAAAAATGCTACTTCTTTACTGAGTTACATAGTATGAACCAGTGCCTCATTGTATGGGTGTACTTTGACACCTCCAAAAGTTACTTAATGAAATGACGATAAAATGTCATTAAAGAGGGCATTCCGGTTCTGAGTTTACAAATATCTTTTTAAAAAAAACATATTGTACTATGCAAAAGTAGTACATGATGTATTGTCCAGAAGTATGTTATAAATTCCATTACAAGTCAATGAAGGTTTTCATGGGTCAAAAGTAAAATTTCAAAAATCGTCCGATTGAGCTGATGAAATTTTACTGAAATGATCCTTTAAATTCTAAAAATTGTTGAAATATTTCGAGGGTCAAAAAGGTCAGATGTCAAAGTTCAAATTTTCAAAACTGCGCCGATTAAGCTGAAATTTTACTGAAATGATCTGATGAATTTAAAACAGGGTTTTAAACCTTAAACTAGTTTCGAGGTCAAAAGGTTATTAGAGGTCAAAGGTCACATTTTCAAATGCTCCGATTGAGCTGAAATTTGATAGGAAAATGAGTCCCTTATGAATTTCTAAACATGTTGAAAATAGTTTCGAGGTCAAAGGTAAATTAAGGGGGGTCTCAAAGTCACATTTCCAAAAATGCTACGATTGAGCTGGACCATTTGAAATGATCCTTATGATTGTTCTAAATTATGTCTAAATATTTTCGAGATAAAAACGGTCATGAGGGTCAAAAGTCACTACCTTGACTGTGTTGTTTAGATTGTCTCCAGATCTATTTATTATTATTATTATAGTCATGTTTGGGTTTTATCAAATTTAGTGCAGCTTTTTCCACGTACACAACAAGGTACTGGTATGGTGATGTAGCCACGTTCACCCACACCTGTCATAACCAATTTGGTTCGGATTGTACCCTTATAAATATACAGAACATGGGAAGTGAAGTTTGAGCTTCTTGGATGCCTCGAATTGAACGTTCCTTCTTCTATTTTCTAATTATTCTTGTTTTGTATTGTTGTGTGTTTTTCTAGCCGCACCAGCTATTACAGCCTTTCATCACGTTTTCCTCTTCTAAGGGCCATGGAGGGGGACTGGCTGTTTTTTTTCAAGTTGACAAGTTGTTATGGACCTTGATAATTGAAGATCCTTTAGTCTTAAACCTTACCAAGATATAATGTATCCCAATGTTCTTTTGGATTGCTCATTTTTTATGGTATTCAAATAAAGTTTTAACAAAGGTGTGACAGTGTTATCGTCAGAAAAGTGATTTTTTTGAAATTCGAAAAAAATGCAGCTCTAAAACTATGAATATTTAAGTACGGTACTTTAAGTGCTCACATTTTATTGGTTTTTTTTTTCACAAAAAAAATTGCACTTTCTCATTGTAATATTAATAAATAAAAGTAAATATATGTCAGTAAGTGTGTCCACGTGTTGCAAAATGGTGTTACATGAGTGACGTCCGTTTTGTTTTCTATTTTAACCTCCAAAGAGGTAAAAAACACCATTTTAGTTCTTTGTGATATCATTCTACAGTAAATCTGTTATCAGATTCTTTGACTGAATACTATGATATACACAACTATTTATTGGGATTGTAATTACGCTTATTATACTTTTAATAACATATTTCATTTTCGCACACCGGTTAAAGAAATATTATAGTCTCATACATGTATTACTATTAGAATTCACATTTATATATCAGAGATTCTATTTTTTTTCGTTTCCACACACTCGTCGGGCCGCGTCACATAGTGACGGATTCGAGGATTTTGGACTTTGTGGAGAAATTTGGCACATGTACGGTTTGTTTTTGTACTATTCTACTATTCACCAAATTTTTTAAAACCTCAAAGTGGCTAATTAGTAAAATATTAAGTCAACTAATTATGACGACTTTACAATAAAACGTGACTTGGCCGCATCACATTAAAAGACGTATTTGTCGAAAATCTTTATTGCGCAGGCCCATAGCATCGTATTCTGCATTTTTGAAATATTCGTCCGCGTCACATATAGTGGGAACGTATTTGTACGACGGTACGTATTTTGCAAGTTAGTTACGGTTAGAAATTAGTATTTTGTCGTTTTCACATAGATGACGTATTTGCGCAAACACGCGTCACATAACGAAGTTATTTTTGCGTCGTTTTTGTTATTTACGTGAAATGTTGAAAATGCTATTTTGTCGTTTTCACATAGTGATTGTATTTTCTTTACCATCATCTTTTCGCCATATCTAAAAAAATGGAAGCTTATTAGTTAAATAGGTTGAAACTTGACTTATTTCGGCGATTTTCCACTAGGTTTTAATTGAAATATATATTTTAATTAACAGTGTGGGGCAAATTAAAATCGCAAAATCTTCAAAGCTGTTTTTCTCGAAATGCAAATACGTCAGTATGTGACGCGGCCGACGACTTAAAGAAATATTATAGTCTCATTATTACGAGTTCAATTCACATTTTGTATAGCAAACATTCTGTTTGATTATTATTTTAAAGGCTGACGCAGAAATTTCCCGCTGAGCTCGCCCTCAATTTTCAAACAAATTGTGCTTTTTGCATATACATAATGTTTGTCCATATAATAATCACTATGTGAAATAACTAAGCCCAAATCGAAGTCCTTCATATAGAAAATCACAACTTTGTTTAAAAATTCCGGATTAGGAAATTTTGTTATACACGGTATCCTATGCACTGCTCTACTGTACATAAATGTGTACTGCATGAACACGAACAATCAGATTCATCTCTAACTTTGGAATTGAGCATTTTAGGTGATTATCTTTAGTTCTAGTTGACTATTTTTAATTACTACACAAACAAATATATATTTCGAAATCTCTGAGTCAGCCTTTAAGGGAACGGATAATGTATTTCCATGATCATTCAATTTGCTATGTCTAAAATATGTTTAGGTAGGTAAAAAGCTTATCCAAATCTGCATCTTTTAAGTTAATCTTCATTTTTTTCTCACGTGCTTTTGTATTTCATGAAATTTCTTATCTCACTTGTAAATAAATGGAAAAGCAGTTCCGGCCCTTTTTCGCCCAATTGTACATAATTTGCCGAGAATAATCAACACATTTTACAAAAGTCATTTTGTTTATTATTTAGGTCGTAACCATAAATTAAACAATAGTAAGTTATGTTAATCGTGTAAATGTTAATAAAGAGATTTAAAAGTCTTTCCAACGTTCCCAAAATATTTTAATGATCTTAAACAGTTTATATAAGAAAGTTTGTAATAGGCAATTACATTGCAGTGTACCAAATATAGTCGTTTGCCAGTTTAATTTAACCACTATATGGCACTTATATTTCATAGATAGTTCGTTATTAATTCGTCTTGAACAAAATTGGATTGGGCTCTCGTGAAATACATTTCGTCAAGAAACATTGTATTTCAGGTATGACCACGCATTTACATAAATTGGTCATATTTCGTCCTTGGACAAATCAGCGTGTCCCACCCTGTTGGGTCGACGGCACTTGCAAAAATATAATTCTGATAAAAAAAATAAAAATATTTTTAATTAACTTTATCAATTGTATGTCCACAGTATACACAAATACAGTGGTAGACCTATAGTCCGTATGCTAGCCCAAGGCAACAAATTGATGGATAGTTAATTGATGAAAGTCGAACATCATTTGGATCAAACATGCTCTTAGAATTACATTATATTATAGTATAAACAGCGCAGTTTGAAAAACCTTTGCTCTAAAATAATTTTTCTAGATTTTGTGCATGATTTAACCATCGGGGCAGCCCAAAAAAAATAAGTGTGAAAACTTTGTCCAAAGTAAGTTTCATAATTTATTAAGGTCAATTCATGAAGAAATGTAAAATGAAAAAGAAGTAAGAAAGTCATAAACACAAAGAGAAAAATAAGATGAAATGAGACAATGAAAGAAGGCGGAGGTAAAGGTAAAAAGGGAAATTAGACCATATAAAGTATAGTCCTATATCTATACACCATACGATGCAGGCATTGATCAAGACGATAACAAATAAAACAAATATGAAACATTGGTTAAAAGACGAACGAAATATACACTAAGACAATTGGTTTGATACCACCGAATAGACGAAATTTACGTATATTTGGACGAAATAAAATGAGGCATGGTATGAAAGCATTGATCCAAATGAATATAATTGACCAAAGACTAAATTTAGAGTTCAAACAGGACATTTAGCAATTTTGTATGACGCGAAAATCTAACGAACCACACATGAATATAACAAAAATAGTTTTAAATATCAAACGGAAGAAAACCAATATTAGAATCCAGAATTTCCATTAAACAGGTTGTATTACATGGGGTTAAGATTATCAGCATTTTATATTAAAATTGCCCACAATCTTATAATCCATTATTTGTATTTTAAAACAGAGTAGTTTTGTTCCTTTCTCATTATTATTTATCTTCATAAATTGTTTTCCAGTGTTTTTACACAAAGGAATATAGTTCGAATTTATGGACTAATAGATTTGTTTAGATGTGACGTTACACATATGAATAGTTTTCTATTTCGTATAACACAATTCTAGGGTCTGGGAATGGTTTAATTCCAAAGAACCTCATAAATGACGTTCTTCCATTCAACTGGAAGTGCTTTCTTTATTTTTTCTAAATTAATAATATTCAGAGGGCCATTTACAGACATGGGATAGTTCTTCTAGATTAATAAATCTGTTGCTAACAACAACAATAGCGGAAACTATATGATGCGGCATTGATCCACTTCAGTCTTAAAAAAGAACATTTCCCATTAATTTTTATTAAAATACGATATTTCCACAAAGAGGAACTGATCAGTATATTTTGATCTGTAGGTGAGAAAGATTTTTGCTGTTGGCGAAAATAATACCAAGCTTCCAATAAATCTGGTTCAATATCCGGTATTTGTTACAAGTAACTTGTTTTAAATCATTTGATTAACAGGTTCATTTTAAGTAAGAAATGATAAGCCACCTACTTTAATCAACCAAAATTTAGCCACATTCTTCCACCAAACCATTATTATCAGTAGGATTTTTTATTCCTGGAAGTTCATGAAAAGTTTTTGGGGCGTGTCGACGTTTCCATTCGTTCTGAAAGTTGTATGGTTTACCCAATCAATTACATATGAAATTTGATTTACGATTACCGGAGCAGATTAAGGTAGAAACGCATCACTAATCAAAATGATTCCTTAAAGAAAAACAATTTTCTGTCCTTTTTTAGTAATTTCAAACATGAAAAATCCAAACGTGTATTACAATATTTTAATAATGTGTGGTTTAATTGCAATGCATTTAGACTTAGTACGGGTATTTATTTTGCAAAAACTTACAGAAATAAAAAAAAGAATGGAAAAATTGGTTCTATTACAGATGATAGCGATGTGCCTGTGATCCCAACCGCCAAACTCCAACGTCAACGCAGTTCTGTCTGTCTAGTTAGAGCATTGATGAGAAAGAGATAAGAATCTGCCGCCCCATAAAGGCAATTGTTATTCATATTCTTCAAGGGGACCTTCCAGGATAATCCTCATCCGATTTTCTCGCTCGAAAAATTGCAGTTCGTCGGTATTTTTTCAGTGCTTTTAAAATCCCCGGTCATCGGGAATCAGCCAATCAGCAAGCTAGGATACTGAGGGGCTGAGATCGGCGGGTTACATGGAAACAGGTCAACACGCCCGGGGGGGGGGGTGGGATTTTGGTTGGGAACGGCCATGCTCGTTCCGCCAAAAAAAAAAGAGGGACTGGCTGGAAATGCGGGGACTACCGCTAGGGGATCACAGTCACAATAATCATGTTCTAGTCCGCTATAGTACAAGTCAGGTGTGATTGTGAATGTTCAATGATACACATAGGAATAGATTGTCTAAATTATGAAACACAGTAAAGGGTACTCAGACCAGAAGTGAACCTTAATGACCTTGACCCCTGTGGACCTATGAACTTGGTGAAGGATCTCAAGCTGCTTCGTATGCATGAGTCACCTGACCATGCATGGAATCACTGTCCGATGGAGGTAGCGTATTTTGTAAAATGAACTTTTGGGGGGGACCCCTTTGACCCCAGATGACCTTGAATCAAAATGTCATTATTAACTTCGTGAGGGTGATGTCAAACTACAACCACATACATGAGTCATGTGGTTCCATACTATGTAGTCTGTAAAAGGAGTAGTGTATTTGAAGTGTAACGTATGTGATTATTTGACCTATGACCCCTAAACCCTGGGTCAGGTGATGGGGTCATGATTGACTTTTATTGACCTCATCATCAAGTACTACTGGATGGGATAAAAAAAATATTTTCTCTTTGACCTTTGGTTTTAAATTTTACACCCAGTAAGGTCATTGACCTTAGTTGACTCAGATGACCTTTGATCAAAATTTCATTAGTAACTTTTGTTTGGTATGTTCAAAAGCTGGCACCATTTAAATGAGTCACGGTGATGTAAGTCTGTAAAAGGGTAGTGATTTGAAGTGTAACGTAATTTGATGTATTTTGACCTCTGACCTCTAAATCATGTGGTCATTGACAAAGTCATAATTGACTTTTTTTAGTGTTGATCAAGTCCTAGAAGATGACATCTCATTAATTTTGAGATTTGAGCTAATTCTGATTTTTTGCATGGTTAACGTTTTGACCCCTGTGACCCATCGTGACCTTACACATTGGGTCAGTCAAAATTTCCTGTTCACTTGTACTTGTCCTTGTGACCATTTGGGTCAATATGGAAGTTCAATGTCCTGAGATATTAGCTGTTGACAGAAAGAAGAAGAAAAAGAACCATACGAGGAAAGACACAGTCGAGTTCCTCGACTGTGTAAAATTAACCTTAGCATATCAGCAAAATAACCCTAAGTGTGTATTTTGTTTGCAGTAGCACCCGATTGCGCACTTGTTTGGCCTTGTAATAAGGTGGGCTTTTTTAAATGTGTATCTTTTTTCATGTACTGAGAACAGGGCCCGCCAAGGGTATCTCACTGCAAAATATCTTCAATCTTCATCAATTTTTATTTGTTCATCTAGAATATAGCAAAAACCATATGATAATTAATTATGTAAGTATACAGTACACGGAAAATTGTTAATACTATCAATCAAAATCTTTTGCCATACAAGTAAGATTCCTCCTACATGAAAAGTGGAATTTCAAAGAGATATAAACTGATATACTATGGAATGTTATTTAAAATAGCACAGTAAGGATGTGATATTACTGCTGTACCTTTCAAGTGATATTTTTTTCCCTGGAACTAGTATAATTTCACCACAGTTGGTCCCATTTAGGGGCGGGTATAATTTAATTGAAAATTGGTCACGTTAGGGGTCACTTTCAGAACCCCTGGAGAAAGAGCATTATTGCCACGAAATCCAAGACGTCCCCCTCGGTCAACGTTACAATTTTGTATCAAAATCGGGGCAACTTTAAAAGTTGACCCCTGTAAACAGAAATTGACCCGTTTTATTGATGTTTGCTGTTTTATCTGTAACTCTTAAACTTTACGTGTAGATAGTACAAACCATACCTTTGCTGAATCCTTTGTTAGACAAATACCGTGGTAGGCCTATACTTTAAACACATTTGGATCAATTTGAAAATTTGACCCCTGTACAAAACTTTGTTTGGCCTCGGCCTCTCGCTTAACCCCTCGTCTTACAACCTTTTTTTGTAACACGTTTTAAGCCAAGGGGGGGGGGGTGTTACTACCCCCTCGAGAATTTTTTATAAAGCACCCATGCTTATGATTGGTGATACCAGTGGATGCTATGGTGCCTCCTCTCCATTGGATACAAAATAAGTACTAACTACTAGTATTGCGCCCAATGACGTCATCAGTCCTCGAGTCGGCCACTTGGCATTTTTCACAGAAAATAGGCGAAAATCAATTTATTTTGCGCTAAAAAAAAGTAAGAACTATCGATTTCATGCGGTTTTCAAGCTCTACCAATGATTGGCAATTGGCTGTTTTACCATAAAATACAGAAGTTTTAGAGCCAGACATGTGCAGGAAGATTTCAAAAAATCCATCCTTAAATTCCTGGGTGGCAACCCCCACTTACCCTTCGACTTTGACGCATACCCTAACCCCGGTGAAGTGTTACTTACCTTCCTTTTTTTCGCTAAACTGACCGCGAAACGGATGAGGAGAGAGAACGAGTACATAGCGCTTTTCGATTTTTTAGCGTTTTAGCGCACGGGGCGAAATTCGGTAGGGGGGTGGTAACCAACCCCCCAACCCATTGGTTAAGCCGAGGGTAAGGCACCTTTGCGGCACTTACAAAATCACGTTTTCATGGGTCTTGCATCTGTCAAATATTTAATCACTCAAAACACTTGGTATGTGAGATGAGTTACAATGTCGGGTAGCTCCGGGGCTAAGCTGTGTACAAAATGGCTCAGCTGGACGATGGTAACTCATTGAATGAGAAAAGCTGAAGGATTTCAACACACCAAACACACACACACATTCGACCACACACACACACATAACACACACAAAGGAAAGAATTTCACGTACATCCCACACGCGCTGTGAGCGATGGAGAGAGTGAGATCGCTATGTGCGCTATCTGGCGGCGATCGATCGCTCGCACACACACACAAACGCCACACAGAAGAATACAGACCGAAATATAATATCTGCTATTGATGAATAAAATGCTATTTGTTAACATATTAGTTAGTTAATTCAAATTTTCAGATGATTGGGCATGAACAGAAACAAACAGGTTGGACCGAAGTGGTAAACTTGTCGTTTCTCGCGGAGGAACATATCAGTCACCATTCTGCTCGCTGGATGAAAAAAACGCCAAGGTGGCTTGTCGAGAACTGAATGACGAGGCAAAATATAATTACGCGGTGGAACATACCAACATTATTAATTAACCCTTCCACTTTCACTGCAACGGGATATGAGAAAGTATCGCACTTGTCACAAACACCATGGAGGGAAACCATACGACAGTCGTGAATACCAGGCGGGATTGGAGTGTTCACCAAATTCCACGGAGGAAATAGTCTACATTTTTTTATAATGATATTGATTTAGTGTTAATGTAATTACAAATATGATGATGGTGTATGGCAAAGAATGTACAGAAGGAAACTTCGTTTACCTTTAATTAGCAATCAAACACAATTTATGATTGAGTTTTTGTTAAAACCAATTACAAAACGTTTCGAATGGGAAGTAAAAACCGATGATTTTTAATGGCTTCTTCCTGCTGCAAATTATACTAATCACCTTTGGCCCTCTAAAAATATCGTCCATATCTAAAACTCTGATGTTGGTTACATTCACCCTCTTATTGACTATTAATGCGATTTTTCTTGTCTACAAAACGGCCTTTTTGATCAGCTACTTTTCACTTGCCAGTCTTCCACCAGTACGGGTAGACCTGATCACGCAGGGTTTGCAGTGTAATTTTCTTTTTATACATGTGGCCATAGTGGTTCGCTTCGCTGTTTACACCTTATTATGGGTTTTGATCTCGAATAATCAAGAACTCCCACTTTGGTGTCAATCTTATCATCCAGACTACGTGGAGATGAAATGATGTCATTATATTATTATTAGAAGACTACAAAGCATGGCATTTTTGTGCAATTGTTACCCGTAAACCTGATTTGAAGACCACGTTTCTGGTATCTCTGTCAAATTATGCTTTCAGTTTTAACAGGACTCAACATTATTCACGTCAATTTACCACAAACTACGTTTTAGTAGTTTCCAATAGGAAATGAGGATGGAATTTTCCCACATGTGCAGTAGTTAAAAAACTAAGACGATGACCAGAAAAAAGCCTCAAGTGAGAGAGGTGATGAGTCAAGGTACCCATGAGAAGAGCTAAGACGATTACATGGTCCCAAATATAGAGGAGGATACATTTCTCTCAGGTTATAGGAATTTGTAGGTACAGCTTCCCTCTCGGGGGAGTCAAAACAGCTGAGGGGGGACTATGAAGGAATTTTGGTGGCCTTCACTAGAAAAGACGTGTCTTCATAAAGATGATTACAAGATGTCTATACATGCCAAATTGGTGGGCAAGTCCAACCAGGGAGGAAATTCTAATCTTCCATTACAACTCACAACCGAGACCATTCATTTGGCGAGTCAATTCGTCGGCCGCGCGCGCCCTCCCCCTTTTATGGCAGAACACGTAAAACTCGAAAGTTGACTTTTTGAGATAAAAGTTTTCATGGGCCAATGTGGGGGCGCTGCTTTCATTTCAAAAAGTTTTATATGCCAGAAGTTCTTCTGAGATAGCACATCCTAACGCGGGTGATTTTAACCATTCTGAAGGTATTTTTCCGGCTAACAAAAATGCGTTCTCTAGTTACGTTCTTTTCTCTCAAAATCGACTTATTATCATGGCAAAACTACGAAAATCAGAGATTACGTAATTTTGCAATAAAAATATTCTAGTGAGTGCCGTTCCAGTTCTTTTGCTATACAATTAAATGGGACTTACAGAAGATTGACTCAGATCAAACTAAAAAAGCGTAAAGCGCAGCTAAAAAATTGTTTGTAATGTTATACCGAAATCGGGGGGGACTCGCTAGATAAAATATTTGCTGCGGAGTACCGGGAAGAAATCGATGAGAGATCAAAGCGTGGGTAACGGGATTGGTGAACATATCAATTTTTCAGATCTTAGTCTGGTAAGAGTTCTAATAATTTCAATAAACAACTAGTGGGTTCAACCATTTCTTTGGGGCCTTAGAAATCGGACCGTAACATGTGGCATACATCACATCATAAAATACCATATAAAAACACCATGTACATTTAAAAATATTTAATATTAGTTCACCTCAACAGCATATGCAAATGTTTACCTGTTGCAAGTACATAAAAGTAAAACTAACATGCGAGTGAGGAATATATACAAATTCCATTGCCAATTGTGAATGCGAGAAAGTACTCGCTTAATCTACATAAGTTTTTGTGGGGCGCCTCTACACCAAGAGATGCTGCTGAGAAGAGAGCACAGTCAAAAAAAAAACTTTGTTTACCACGAGAGAAACCTGCAGACGTTTTATTACCGAGGAAGAGTCGCCTAACAAAGAACACAATAGGCGACCCTGAAGATATCGGAATGAGCAATCATTGTTAGGCATCTCTATCGTGCATTGTAAAAAATATATACGTGAATTAAATTTTCCCGAGTAGCGAGGCGCGTTTA
>JAMKCH010045348.1:0-12521 GCA_023653785.1 Ophioderma brevispina | reverse complement strand
TTCGGCAATGTTTCGTTTTTAGTGTTATTCTTATTCAGTGAGGGTGGTTTATCATGTTTTAAACCATTGGTGAAAAATGGAGTAGGTTTATGTCAAAGCTCCACCCATCGATACTGGGTAATAGATGATAGTGCGTGCAGCATGGGCGGCGTAGTTTCCGCAGCGCGTACTGCATCGTACAGCGCTTTTGTACGCAAATGCAATTTATACACGGCGTGACGATCACCACGCGAGAACTTTTGTTCTTGCGAACCTTTAAAAAAAGATGGGTAACAATATTTTTGACAAATAATTTAAGTCGATAAAAAAGCAAAAAATACACAATTTGCCATAAGAATGAGAAAAAAAAAAAAAAAAAGGAGAGATTGTTTTGGCCATCTAGATGAGTAAATGGCTGGGCATCCATATTTTATTTTCAAATTATATATTCAACATTCAAAATTTTTCGTTGTGGATACTGCTACTACGGCATTCAAAAATATGGATGTCGTCCATTATGACACTATCTAAGATAGCCAAAACCAAAAATCCATCATTTTATTCTCTAAATCCAACGCCGACGTCTAAATTTAACCCTCGTCTCCCGAAGGGGGGGGTGGTTACCACCCCCCCCCCTTCAGGTTTTTTCCCCGGCTGCTAAAACCCCTTTTGGTACCAAAATTATTAATGTAATTGTCAATTGACATGTCCGCTCCTTTTAATCCAAAACAAAACATCCACCGGGGTATAGGTAAGACAGGGTGATCCCAAAGTGATCGAATAGGGGTGGTAACCACCACCCCCCCCTCCGGAAGAGAAGTCCAACATGCTAACACAACACAGGAACATCACAACCAAAAGATAATTCCGTCACCCCTTCGTAACCCGCACCACGCATCCCCCACACCCCCCTAGACCTCTTCCAAAACCACCCTTCTCCTACTCACTTGCCTCCCACTAACACACCCCCAGCCACCCCCTCTCAAAACTCCTCCCCTCTTGCTTCCTGCTCACACTAAAAAACTCCCTTCGTTCCACTCCCAGTCATGTTTCCGCTACCCTCCTTTCTCGACACTTGATTGGTACCAATAGATAGTATGGTCCTCCTCTTTCCTTTGATACCAAAATGAGTACCAAACATGCCTAGCATTACGTACAATGACGTCATAAAGTTCGCATGTCAGCAAAACGTCATTTCCATAGACAACACAGTGAAAAATTCATTTTCGCCAAAAAGGTTAGGAAAATCAGATTTTCATGCGGTTTTGACTCTAACTTGATGGGAAATGACTAGTTGCTATATAAAGAATCTTTTAGAGCTAAAATAGGGTGTTTGAGTCGCTAAAATTGCGAAATATCAATTGGTCCACCTATATTCAGTATTTTGTACTTTCCTCAACAATTGACGTCATGGTGAGTCATAATGGGGAATGTTAGTACTTATTTTGAAGTACAAATGGAAAGAAGAAACTCTAAGCGATTCCTTTTGGTACCAAATTCTTACAGGAATCGGGTGTTCAGTAACGAAAATCACAGGTGGAGGTGGTAAACACCCCCCCCCCCCTTCGGGGAGTTTTGTTACAAAAAAGGCCTCAGGTAGACGGGGTTAAGTAAAAACTAAAGCTCCAAAGTGCAAGCCGACACAGACCTGCGTTTTGGGCACTCGAGCTTCTTTGAATTCGATCTATTTAGGCACAGTTATCCTAGCTCCTGAATTAAGATAATTTTGAATTGAATGAATCAGTACAGAATTGAAAAGTAAAGTGTGAGAAAATTCCATTTCACCCAAGATTTGAACAAGATACAAAATAAAACGGTTCTTCAAGTGAGAAGAATATATCTAAAGGGATTTAATTCAAAGCACCGCCTCATCGATCTGGGTCGTAAAACCAAAAATAACCAAACTGGATAGACAGATTCCGTAAAAACCTCAAGGAAGTGTAGACAAAATCCCCAGTGTAAACTTAATCCGAATGGCCATTTGTTCCTTTCTCAAAATGTGTATAGTTTTCTTGAAATATGAATATTAGAATGTCACCTTAATTTCTTTCCGTATTTAAGTTACGACCCCAGTAAACAATTAGTAGCGACCCGAGAAAAACAGTAGTGTTTACTTTTCATCTGGGAAATGCAGGCCTTGTTTTGCCCCCGCAGATAAAAATAATATTCCCTCCATGATTTCGCTTGAAGGCTAATTTCTTCATGAGGTAAATGCACAAAATATCTTTCTTGTTCGAGAAAAAGATAAATCGCGGAGATTCTCGATAGTTCAATATAGTGGATTTTATTACTGTCAGTTCATTAAAAGGTTTTCGGGCGTGTGGACGATTCCATTTGTTCTGAAAGGTTGTATGGACTTACCCAACAGTGCAATAAGAAATTCGAGGCGCGATAACCGGAATAAGATTAAGGCCTTAATTATAAAATGTCCCTCTTCTCACGAAGAAAATATTACAAAGCAAATGCATGAATAAATTCCAACGCCCAACTTCTGAAGCATTCAACATAGGAAAAAGAAAGAACGAATAAGTAATATTACATACCAAACTCTGTTACGCAATAAGGAAATCTACACGTTACATTATCGTTTGTTCCAGATAAATATGTGAAGCATGGTCCAATCATTTAAGTATTTTAGAGTTTTGGTTACTCATAACAACGACAATATTTACGTGGCGTAAGCCTCCTTTTCACCGAGACCTCGATGTTCATGATAACTCTACCCGTTCTTTGATTGACACCAACAAAGGAATCGATAACGTTTCTCGGACTGTACGACAATCTATTCAATTGGATCTGGTATGAAGCCTTTACAGAAATTCGATACAAAGAAGTTAATGTAAAATGGTGAAAGCATTTTATTCTTGTGAACAAAGTTGAGATTTCAGCTGTTAATATGGCTTTTTAGTTTTTGTTCTCAACACATCCCCTCCTCCAAATGAGTTAGTACCATCGACAATATGCGTCTACTGAAAGGAATAAAAAATCAGACTATAACTTTGACCATATGCTTAAATCACTTATTTGAAAAGGAAACCAGGATGGATAAAGTCACGAAAGAAAAAAATTGTTTGGGAAGGGTTGACCTGACAACTTTGTGCAGAAACCAAACCCGTAACTTATTGATTAACCTCATTATATTCAATTTACCGCGTTTATAAGAAAATGAAAGTCACATGGTAATCAGCGACCCACGTTCCATACAAAGAACAAGTACCAAGCAAAGTACCAAGTACAAAGCAACAAAGTAACCGTGATTGCTGAGATGAATTTTTAAATGATTTTTTTAAATACTGCAAAATTCGAGTCGTTTACCAGAAACAAAGCTTTTCAATTTGTTGAGCAGTGATTACGTGTTCTTGCTCTTGCAGCATTAAACCAGAATAACTGAAAATAAATAGGCTAAATGCTAATACGTCCAGCAAAAAACTAATATGATGGAGTACTATTTACAACTTACACTATCTTTCTCTCTAATGGGTTAAGTCTTCATAATTGCGTAAAGATATCCTTTTTCCCGGATTTATGATGCCTAAAATAAGAAAGAAAACCACACATGTAACCTTGAAAATGAAGTTGTAGCTCAATAACATTTACTAATAATTTTACTAATAAGAGTTATGTTATGGTGCTACCCAGTTAGTAAAGATCGGGAGGCTTCACCAACCCCAGTGCCCCACTCAACTCGGGGGCTTACCTTCCCCCCCCCCTCGGTAAGGTGGTGAGTCTGATTTTGTTTTCCTCTAAAATGTGCGCAAAGGATATAACAACGATTACCTAATCAATTTGCGACATAATTTGCGCATTTTTACACCGGGAGAAAAACCCGAGGGGTGAATATTATTGCGCAGTATTTTCATCTAAACTAAATATATACTCATACCGTCATATGGCCCATTCACGGAAGGCAAATTATGTTGCGGGACTTTGCCCTCAAGACCATGCAACTGACACTGCAATCACCTGAATATGTCAGATATTTTCTACAGGTGATTCTTTTGTTATCTCTGCATGGTTGTTCTGGATAACAAGCCTGCCCAAGTTAATCTATTGACCTCCCATGAATTGTGGCATCCTTTGCGAACAACTGATACCCCAAACGGCGCCGAAGTCCCACCTTTTCCAATTGGCTCCACAATAGTTCTTGGCAAGGAGCTGGGCAGGAGCTTATTCTTTTAAAACAATATTATCCTCTATCATGATAATAACGCAATCATCAACCCTATCTGAATGATAGGAATGGCTAATCTTTCGTGTTAATATCATGGTCCACTGTCGAAACACGTCGTTCTATGTTTTTTACATGGACACACATTCTCATACCAGGAACATGTGTACCATGGGTATAGGTTAGGGATGCGACCACTGTTTTGTGTTATCGTAATTGGCAAGTCGACACAACTTAGTTTTTTATGTTTGTACGTTACAACAACACAACGCTTTTACCAGGGAGTTTTCGTACCTGACCCATCTGACAACAACTTTTTTTTTCTGACACACTTATGAATGAATTCGGAACCCTTCCCGGAATAAAGCACTTTTATTTATTCCGTTAAGTTTCCGAATTCTTAAGTGGCAGAACAAAATATGTCAGATGAGTCAGGTTCAAGGAAACCCCCCTGTACCCAATACAGGTAAGCATATCAACCCTGATATAATAAAGCTAGAGACGTCCAACGTATTGTGTTATATTATAGCAATTGTCCATGTCCGACACCTTAGCTTTTTATGTTTTTACAATTACACTCAGGATTATTATACGTATTACGTAAACCATATAGTCCAGCGGTAAACCATAGACCTTGCATATGACTTTGCAAATGAAATGTTTAAAATGGTTTCTTTCTCTTGTTACATTAACATGCTGCTCATTCAAAATCTTGATATGCAACTTTTGCATCCTTGGAACATGGGTGGAATTTGTAAACGTTTCACATGGGATTAAAGTTTATATACATGTCATCCTGATTCTAAGGATTAAAAAAAGGATAATTTTGAAAATTGATACAATTTGATACAAAAGGGGTTCATGTAAAATGGTTCAAGTCATATTACTGGGGTGACAAGAATTATAGCACAGATTTCTCTCAACTAGGCTCAACATTCTTCATTGCCTATGTGATTTGGTTTGATGAAATATAATTAGGGAAAGTGTCTTAAGGCCCACCAGTCAACTGGGTGTATCAGCACTGCTGCCTCTGTTAGATATTTTGAGCTGCTTAACATACAGCCTGTCATATTTCCTGTTTGTAACATTCGCATACGAACAATATTAACCAATTTAAAACCAATCGAACCATTATATAGTTGACCTCCCTTGATACATGAGCAGGTTTTGGTCAAAAGGTTGTAGATTACCGCCGCCTGCGTGACTTCTAGCTGAACTAAATCAAATGCTGTCGTTTGATTATTTCGACTGCCAGACTACCCGTAATCACTCACGAGTTTGATCATCGCCTGCAAAATGCGAAATTTTGCTGCAACTTTACCCATATTTTTTAGAAAATTTCTAGAGGGTGTCCACGAAAGATATGTCACATGGTTGAATGTAGAAATATGTTCTTTAAGATGACAGTTTTAGTTTTTCAGTGACACCCCTAGTTTTAATGGCATTTTAAATTTTGCTTGCAATCATGTTAATGTGTAACACGTGGGGTAAGCAAAATTGCGCTGCCCGATTTCAGCACTTACCCTGTTGGCCAAGTTGACATTGGTTGTTACCTTGTAAACGTTACCACTGCCACTGTAACATGGTTGTATCGTTCAGTATTGTGTTGGTACTCCATTCCTTGGAATTTGAAGCGACTTAGCGTATACCCGGGGACGGGATAACATAATGAATGGAACGGTGAAAGGCTGGCGCTTCCTAAACACGGGGGAATTCGGTGACAGAGGCTCAAACAAAAGAGGTCTTTTGGGTGAAAATTCTCCACCAAAAGGGGTCTTTTAGTGACAGTGGTAAACGTTCAAAAATGTGGTCTTTGGTTCCATTTTCAAAATACATGCATGGGGATCTTTGGGTGACATTTTTCAAATCCTGGGTCTGATTGGGTGACATTTTCAAAATACATTGGTCCTTTGGGTGACAGCGGTGCTGAAATTGGGCGTGCTTTAACTCTTTGCGTGCGGGCACGTATACTCGCTCAATTTTTGTCTTGTTATAAACATTCCAAATATTTATTTTCAGGAGGCGTGAAATGCAGTAATGAGGTCAAAAGTAAGACAGAGCCTTTTTTGTTCGTTTTTAATGGCATCCCAATGACCTACAAATATTTGGAAGCCATCTCAAAGGCCACTACTGAGTACTGACTTATGTTTTATAACTTATACGAATTCTCCTCGTGCAAATAGTTTGTTCAACAGCCTTACATACCCTCTACCTCCAAGATGGAAGTCGCCCCCCCCCCCGTATGGTAGTTTATTACCAGCATAATTGGTGTCAATCTCATGTCCGCTCATTCAATCAATTTCTTTCCTACTTGATTATAGTGTGCAACTTGTCAAATTAATAACCTCCACCAAATTACAATTTATTTCGGATGTCGTCGCCAAGGGGAAACCCATGACTTAAAGTTTTGTACCGAATCATAGGAGGTTTTGTTTGGTTTGTTTGTTTGTTTGTTGTTTTTTTTTTTTTGACAAAACACAAAAATGTGAGACTCATCTGCGATTTGTAGAATTCTCGTGAGGTATTTTTTTTTTTTTTCTGCAGACGGTTTGCAAATATTTCCAAGAAAGTACCAATCCAAGTCGTTCTCATTGGCAGGCATACACAATATCCAATACCGACCGATATACTAGAGGGGTCAAGCTAGAAAAACAGGCGACCAATAGCCAAAATTGTCGTTAATCATGGCCGCCTGGGTGTGGTTGTGGTAGTGTGGCCACTGTGTCACCTCTTCATCAGTGATCGCCCCGGTGATCGCTTCTGTTTCAGTGACCGGTGTGAAAGTAATCATAGTCTGGCAGGTATCATAGTACGGAATAAAGCGTGAAACTAATGTTGCGTGAAGAGTCAACTGAATCGATTGCCCTATTGTTCACCATTGTTCCCGGACTGTGAGCCCGGAGGACTATATCTCCTGCCACACGGTCCTGTTTCAGTGATCACTCCCGTTTACTCAGCTAGCGGGGGACCGCGCGAAGCGCGGGCCTCCCACTAAACGTTTAACATAATAGCAAGCAACTCTTTTGTCCTCTTTCAAAGCCAGGTGGCATTTCTTTTCAATAGTATAGATAACTCTTTGTAAGTAAAGTATTGACATGTTATGCAAGCACGGATTCGGGTCAATATAGTTATAAAAAACTTTAAACTCAGGAACTGGCAACCATACATTACATTGTTATGCGTTCCCGACATATAGTGCAAAATACCATCGTACTGCAAATGTCACGTGTTTTGTGCCATGTGACTAAGTCTAGCCATAATGAGTCACGCAGCCCCCCCCCCCCCTAGTTGTAGATATAGGGAACTATGCCTTTTTTTAATCCTTAGAACCAGGTGAACATGTCTATATACCTTTTAACCCCGTGTGAAACTTTTACAAAATTTTCCCCGTTAATTTACACCTTTCTCTATCTCTGGAATGATATTTTACTCAATACCGGTAAGCATGTGTAGCATGGGTGTCGGCTAGGGATACCAACTTATTGTGTTATAGCATTGTCCAATGTCGACACACTTAGTTTTTATGTTTTTACTTTACATGCTTTACTCAATACCGTTAAGCATGGTTGGATGGTTGATTAGCAACAATGGCTATGTGCGCCAATTACTATGTAGACTACAATACAGTTACATAATTCAATTCACATCAGTAGACAATGGTAGACAGGTGTTACGTTGTACTTGCATCTCAAACACAAAAACGGTATCGTTTCGGAGCCACACCAGGCTGAGTCAACCGGCTGTGGTAGATAGGCCGCGCACCACAACTATACCGGTACTACGTCTATGCTGAACACAGCCGTATCCAAGCCTGGTACCCATCTTTCCCCGTTAGCTCACGCAGGCTATCTCCGGCGATATCCAAAGCTCGAGTCGCTAGGAACTGCTCAGCAGGGATAAGCAATAATTCAAAGCATTAAACCAGGCTGGAACAACACCAGTAAGCCTGCGCTATCCATCTGGTACCACGTGGAGGTGGGGGATTGGGCTGCCCGTGTACACTAACTATACCGGTACGTTCGGACCTTATCATACCCGTTAAGCCAATACTTACTCCATACCGTAGCCTATAACCATGATGGGTATAGGTAGATGCCCAACCTCTTGTGTTATATATTGTCCATGTCGACACACTTCGTTTTTATGTATTTACACTTATCAGCGGCATTACCAATACCGGAAGCATGTAACCAGGTTATAGGTTAGGGATGCCCAATTTTTGTTTTATATCATTGTCAATGTCCACACACCTTAGTTCTTAGGATTTTACTATACATGTATGAAACATGTGTTTTATTACAGGGAATCATAAGACCAACTCCATGGCGACAAACATAATAACCATTAATTGTTCTCCTCCTTCTGTTGGTACCATAATGGGTAATTGTGCAATAATCAGAAGAGTCTTGCTCTAATTTATAAAAACTATGAACTTAAAATTTCTAATGTTAAAGCTTCCCCGAGAGTTTAAAGATTTTTCCCCTCACGTACTGTAGGTGGCACACTGACTCTCCTGACCTGGACATTCTATGACAGCTCATATAACGTACATTCAATGTACACGAGAGATATACATCGGATACGTCATGCTAAGATCTACAGATTGCAAGTGCTTATAGCGCTATCCTTTTGCTGAGAGAACTGAATCAATAAATTATTTTTAATGGAGATTAGAGCTTCGGTCATATTTGCCATAGCCCGGACGCGATATTTCTTAGGATAACCAACCTCGGTATACTACCTTTATGTGTTTTTATAGTTGACTAACTTGTTACCCTAAAATTTATTGAAATAATTAAATCAAAACAAGGTATCACGGGGATCGAACAAGCAACCTTTCCATCTAATATAATACACAATGCTAGCAAACCATCGGGGGGGGGGGGGGGGGGGGGGGCCCCCCCAAAAAAACACCGCAGAAAGTCGTTATTTTGTGACACTTGAATCAATAGTTTTAGCGGAATAAAGCCCATATACACTACTGCTTACTACAACTATTGATAACAATCATCAACCTTGGACTTTGCCGGTGACTACGATGTTGTTTCGTGGGGTTGGTTGTGCAAAAAAATAACGCAGCCCGGACGATCAACTCTATGGCATAGAAAATATTCAACAATGAACATGACCCTTACTGAATAACTCACACTTTGAAAACAATTTTGTTACCATTTTTGTAAAAAGGAGTAGTAAGCTAATCTTATTTCCCTTCCTGCACAGACAGTCAAGATGCTGACATTACTGGCAGTGTTTTGAAAAGCATGCACACATCACTCCGTGTTTTATTGTAATGCCAAGGATGTCAACACTTGCTTTTCCGTGGAAGGATTGCCTGTAACTCTGCGTTTTTACTATTTTTACAGTAAGTTTTGAAAGTCATTTCAGTAAGTGGTCCATTCATTATGTATGAATACTTTTAATGTTGTTGTGCCTTTAAGTCCCACAGAAATAGCTTTATCCCTATAGATTATAATTATGTAACATCTTATTGTCGAATCGTCACAAATTGTTGTAGAAATTGATAAAGAGATTGCAGACGTTTCACATCCACTAATCAATTTGATGTAAACATAACCGTCGTACCAGGTTAATAGGTCCCTCATCTAGACATTCCAACATGCACTATTAGCATGATTAGTAGGCCATATCAACAATGAAATTATGATGACTCGTTGTAAATTAGGTATTTTAGCTACATCAGCAGTGGAAAACAATGTGGGGGGGGGGGGGGAGGTTAACTTTTTCCTCTTTAAATCAGATACAACTTGATACCATCAAGATTGTGTCGGCTTACGAAAATACTGCGTAATTCCTGATTCATATTTATTTTGGGGTTTAATGAGTTTTAGTGGTCGAAATATGTACTTACGAAGCTTTCCAGCCTGCTGAAACAATGACATCACAATTTTGGGTAATGCAAAGTCCATTTCGGGGACACTTACCGTTTCATACTGCATCCACATTGAGTCTAGACTCTCCAATCCATTAGTCCCACTATATTTATTTTAGATCCATTGCTTCGCAAAATAGCGTAAAACCTCTGAAAATGTGCGTAATTCAGTGTAGATTTTTCCGATGATCAAACTGTGCTATTATTTTTGTTTGGGATATGACGTCGAAGACCAGAAACAAAGTCTCTCTTGCCGACTCGGCCCGCACGCTTATTGTGTTACACCACTGTTATTGCGTGTTGGGAAGAGAATCATGTGACTGAATGTAACCAAAGGTCGCTGCATTGGCGTGCCGTCTCTCAAAGCACATGATATCGCCACCATTTTGGTAAACCAGACATGTGACACCGATGTGAATAGCTGACACCGGGATTTTAAATTTCGCCGATTTCTTCGATCGCGGTAAGGGATCGTCACTAAAACGAGTGGAAACTTTGGGGAAAAGCCGTTATTAGTCCCTGTGATATAGGGAAGTGGAGCATATTTTTAGAAATTTCTTAATTTTTTGGTGTTTCCTGTCACCCTTGGTCACACGTTAGCTTTTTGGGTTCTGTTGAATACTATCTGCCCACATCTCACAGTTGTTGACCGAGGGGGCTCCCAACCCGGATGTTGGTTTGTACCATTCTAATTGGAGTTCAAGGTTGAAAATATTGATCACCGTAAGGACAAAACCAATAAGGGAAATTGATCCATTTCGGATCACAACGACAGCAGCGGCATTTAAACAAGGAGGATGCTTGAAGTGGGAAGCTTTTTTGTTTATTTTAAAACTTAAGGTAACAAACAAAACCATACCGTTCGTTTTTTAAAATATGGTGTTTTTTTCTCTGTGTATTTGACATCTCTTCTGTTTGTAGTTAATTCAATTCTTGTCAGACATATGATATTATTTTTTGAAATACATCGTAACATTGCTCTAATATAAGGAAACTTCTCTCCTTTCACATTCTTCTTCCTCTTCTTTTTCCTTTCCTTCTTTTTTTACTTCTCTTTATCCATTCCTAAACGTATTAATTATGAAGTATTATAATGCGTTCATTCTTGTAATATTTGTTTATTTTGCTTATCTTGTATTGTGCTATGAGCGTAGTTCTTTGAGAAATTTGCGCGCTTTATAAATCTATATTATTTATATTAGACTATTTTAATGATATAAATAACACTAATCTCTCCTCTTTGACTTCAGTGAAGGCTGACCGGTCGCTAGGGGCATAGAAGAGCCATTACCCTTGTTACAACCAGACAATACACCTGCGGCATTCTTAGCAAATATGCTACAAAACGGTTAGTTTGTATGTATATCCGTTCTCCATAGAGATATCTGTAAAAAGTTAGAATTTTAAGAAAAATCATATTTGATGGCAGAAAATATCGTAAAATTTGCACAGAGTAGGTTTTTTGTTTACAAATCGTTCCCCACATTTCCCAGAGGTTGGACCCAAATATTCTGGATTCAGCACCCTCAAACTATAGAAAAACCATTCTTAGAATGGGATTCTCGTTATAACCCTACTAATTGTGCCTCTAAGGCTTTGGCTTATTTTGAAAAGCGATTGGTCAGCTGCATTTGTAGAGATCCATAGACATGTTTACAAAACAAGGTTGCTTATATGAACCGTATATTTATGAAGACTGCTAAATATAACAAAGCAATTCCTAAAATAAAATTTAAAAAAATTAAGGCCAACGCGGCTTCAAAACGACGTAAAACCACAGTACAAAAATATATACCACAGTAAATTGACCTAATAGTAGAGAGGCCACTTCTGGATATTGGGTGCCCGTTTTACACAAAATTCCAGCGCTTCTAATATGTTATTAGTTATTCAATATATTCTACTTTTAAAATTTTACCTGGCTGGCATTTCTGAAAAGTGACGTGGCCGGAGTGATTTTGTGTTGAAATATGCACTTTTCAAGATTTGTAATTTTTTACCAAAAATGTTCAAAATATTAAAAGAGCTATAACTAGAAAAGTAAATATAGTACAATCTTCATATTTGCTGTGAAGAATAACTTTTCATAGATATTTGATATTTGTGATCGTGAAAAATTTGTACGAGGCATAATGGGTGATTTGGGGGAGAAATGTTAATTGTTGTGATTTTTGCCAATTTTACCCAAAAACTAAGTTTTACATAAACAAAAACTATTCCAGAGCTTCTAGTGATAATAAATATTATATAGTATATTTACTTTTTGAATTACTCAGCTGGCATTTCTGAAAAGGACATGGCCTGTGTTATTCTGAGTTGAATACGCATTTCATTATTTTTATTTTTTTTTACCAAAATGCAATTTTAAAGAGCGATAACTTGAAAGTACATTTGGTACATAGCTTCATATTTGCTGTAAAGAATACTTATTGCACATAAATTTGATATTTTATGAGTAGGAAATGTAAATGAAGCATATTGGTA